>PVLD010007365.1:0-92140 GCA_004027595.1 Dinomys branickii | reverse complement strand
TGTCTGACTAAATTTGCATGTCTGTATATGGGTTCATACATTTACAATTCGAAGATATCAATGGATAAAGCAATAACCACTGTTGAGACCATATCACCTTGTCTATAGATTAGTTGTGATTGTACTATCTTTTATGATAATTGGTGTCTGTTTGTCAATATGTTTTTGTACTTTTATGTTTCTAAAATAATAAAAAAAAAAAAAAGAGAGGGAGGGAGAGATAGAGAGAGAGGGACTGACTCTGCCAAAGGGTTGGGAACCTGATATGTTTCTCTTGCCACCAGATTCTAACTTAAGGAGAAGGAAGGCAGTATTAGCACAAATAGCTCTGTCATAGTGGACTTCCAGCTCCCGGTAGACGGTTTTCTAATTGCTTGGTGAAAGGTAGATGGAAAGAACTTGCCTCGGCTCCTTAAATAACCCCAACACCACCCCACCTGGTAGGTCAGTGCAATAGCCATGAGTACAGCCACTTTCCCAGTGACCTCAGCAGCCCAGCATGCCAGGCCCCATCCTGTGCAACTTCCCGCGGGCTGACTGCTTCAGCCTCACACAGCCCTTGGAAGGAGGAGTTCTCATTCTGTCTAGGGTAAAACTCAGCACCTTTGAGCTCAGAGAGGCCCCAGGGTGACTCCATCGGTCAAAGGTGGGCCTAGACCCATCATCCTACAGTTGCCTACCACAAAGCTTGAACTGAAGTCACAACGAGTCCCTCTGCCTCTCAGTCATAGATGCCTTTGGACTAACATCTGCCCCATCTGGTCCACAAGCTTGTGCCAATTCACTTTGTCATTCTGTAGGCAGAGGTGGAGCATGGAAAAACCCACAGATTCCACGTTGAAAAGAACTTCAGTTTGGGAGCAAAGGAGGGATAGAAGCAGGACAGAAGTGTAGGAAATGATTCAGGAACAGCTGAACTTTGAAAAATGAAAGAAAATCTCTCAAGCACTGCAGAAAAGTACATTTTTAAGTGTAGCTATGCCAAGGGACTGAAAAATTGCTTATGAGCAAGGACATTGGCTGAGGGAGCAGTGAACTGAGAGGGCAGATAGAACTGCTGGGAAGACAGTTTGTCTAGAGCCAGCAAAGGAACTGAAAGCACATGCTTAGACATTGCATTGCAGACAGTCACTAAATTCTACAGCCATCAAAGATGGCAACGAAATATGATAGGCTCCAGATATGACAGCCCCTGAGTATTATGGATACTGAATGTCTTAGAATCTAAATACTATAGCTACCAAATACTGCAAATACTAAATATTACACACACCAAATACCACCATAATTAAATAGTCTAGATAATAAATATTATAGACACTAAATACCACTGAAGGGTCAGGGATATAGCTCAGTGGCTCAAGCACCTGCCTGGCAAGTGCAAGGTCCTGAGTTTGAGTACCAGTACCAAAATAATTAATTAATTAATTAATTAAAATAAATACCACTGACACTAAATAGGCAGATAAAATACAAGCTCTAAGGAAATACTGTAGTTACTGAATTTTACAGCCATTAATACTGTAGCAACTGATGCCTACACCTCAGACATGAAACACTATTATTACTACTCTAATAGATTAAGCCTAAGGAAAAATCAATATTTTTAATAGAATAACAGTTTGGGGCTACTGAATTCATTTTTGGGGTCTTGTGTGGGTAGCTAAACTAGAAAAACAGGAGGCTGGTGGGAAGTGAGTGGTCAATGTTAGGGGTGGAAAAAAGATTTCAGAAAGAGATTTCTGAGCTGAGAACCAGATGGGAGAAGGAGGAAGAAATTGGGCATCGTGGAGAGGAGGCAAGGAAGTGATTATCACACAAGTGGCAAAACTGACATGATTCCTGTGTTGGTGGGGTCTGAAGTTCTGAAGTAGAACGGCAGGCAAAGCTGGGTCAAATAAGGATGAATCCAGCTGGGAAGAGCTCTCAGTATGTTGGGGGAGAGCTGAGCCTTCACCCTGCAGTAGATGGGGGCCATCATGAGGAAGCAGGCACAGGAAAACATGACAAGCCTGCTAGGGAGAGGACCCTGACTGTGGGTAGAGTTTGAGATGACCGGTATGGACACACGGCACTTTCCCCAGACAAGGAAATCAAAGGTCTGTGCAAAGCAAGATCAAAGATCTGTGCAGATGAGTGGTGATACCAGGTGTATTGAAGAGGGTCAGTCTCAGATAGTATTCAGAAAGTAGAATTGGCAAGGCTTTGTGAGTGACATGGTACTGAGCAGATGTCCCCAACTCTGGACCATGGACTAGTACTGTATTTACAGAGGCTCCCCATCAGTCACATTAATACCTGCACTCTGCCTCTGTTCAGGTTGGCATTAGATTCTCACAGGGGCATGAACCCTACTGTGAACTGTGTATGCAAGGGCTCTAGGTTGTGTGTTTCTTTGAATCATCGCATCTAGAAATCCATTAAAAGCCCTTCCACAACCTCATCACAGCCCAGGAAGTTTACACTGTAATCCCAAAGGAAGGTAATTGGAATTCTAGCAAGTTAATTCCAATCTACCACTTCCAGTGCAACCCATGGCAAGAATAAAGACACTAAGCCATATCTGTAGCTGTGGAGAGTCAAGGGGGATCCTAAGTCCAGTGTAGAATGATAGCTAAGCAGAACAAAGGCCTCGACCCTGGGCCAAACCCAGGTTTTATTAATACATGAAGAGGGGAGTGGCTCACAGATGAGTGACTGTGAGGGTGGCAGGGAGTATGTGAGTGCCATAAGCTGGGCTATGTAGATGGCCTGAAATCACCCCTGTGATATGCAGAGAGAAGGACATGCTACAAAAGTAATCTGTGTAACGTAATTCATGGTAGTATCTAGTGTTTTGGGGTTGGGACTTTAGCTCTGATGTGTGATTTTTTTATGCCCTAAGAAGCCATGGCCTCTTATCTTGAGGCTCAATCCCAGCTAACAGCATGGAGAGTGGCTCTCCCTCCCACACACACATGCTTCTTGGGAGCTACAGGGCGGGTCATCACTGACCTGTCACCTTGCTTCAAAGACTGCACATCAGCCCCTTGGCCAGACCGATTTGCATTGTTTGAAGCCAGCTGAGAGAGAGGATAAGGAAAAGTCCTAGCCAGCGCTGCACATACCAATACACGGGAAATAGGGTCAGGCTTAGTCAAAATGGAGATGATTGCTCTTCTTTCCTGGCGAGTTGTCCAGGTGGTCCTCCATGAAAAACTCTACCCCCACTCCAGTCCATAGATAAATTATCTTCTACAAAAAATGGTCTCTGGTGACAGAAACCCTGCTGGAACAGAGGTGAGCATGAAGGAGAACTACATGACAAACTTGTGGTAGCTAGGTTAGATGACCAGGTAGATTCTGGTGCCACAAACTGGGACACATGATATAGGGAAAGGAATGAGCTGGAAAGTGTTTTACTATGTCTACCTTTAATTTTCTTTCCTAAAATGTGGCCTTAAATAACAATCTATTATTTCTCATGATTCTGTGAGTCAAGAAATGGACAGGGCTCAGCTAGGTGGTTCTTTGCCATACAGCTTTGCCTGGGGGTCATTGTCTCTGCTGCACCAAGGTACTGGCTGGGCTGGAAAGTCCATGTTTCACGTGCCTAATACTTTGTGCTGCTCCTCATGACTGTCCCTCATGGGGCTATCCCAGCCTCCCTGCAGCATGGTGCTCTTAAGGTTGCTGAACTTCTTTATTGTGATGGCTTCTGAGAGTATATATTCCTAGAGTCAAAGGCAGATTCTGTACATCTTCCAAGTGCCCATCTCATAAATTACACCAAGTCACTTCTGCCACATTCTATTAACTAAGTCATGCAACAACTCATATTTAAGAAAAAGTGAAACTGATTCCACCTCTGAATGGAAGGAATAACAAAGAATTTGTGGCCATCCCTATTTGGAGAGACCAGGTGCCGTGAATGCTGTGGTGTGCTATCCAGTATTTGCCTAAGGCAAAAGTATTTCTTTCTCAGAGCATGTTCTGGCTGCTCTCACCTGGTTCCCTTTCCCAAAACTTTCTTCCCCTGAGTTAAACCCTCTCCAAGGGCAGCCCCTATCCAAGGATTGGTAGATACGGATTTGTAGAGCCACTGCAGCTCTGGGACTCCCTGGAGTCTGCCAAACTGCAGCCATGTCACACCTTAGCTTCCTTAGCCTCTCCTACTGTTCTGCACATCCTGCTCCCAGGAATCCTCCCCAGTCACCACCTGGACTCAGACCTCTGCCTCTGAGTGTTGCCCTCCAAGGGACTAAGGTAGCATCAAAAAGAGGAATCAGCCAGATACAGAGATACATACCTATAATTCTAGAACTCTGGAAGGCAGAAAGATTACAAGTTCCAGCCCAAACGGGAAATTTAGCAACTGAGTCACAAAATAAGAAATAAAAAAGATCTGCATATTGTACCTCAGTGCAAAGGCCCTGGATTCAATACCCAAAATCAAGAAGAAAAGGAATCAGATCTTTCTGCAGGTAACAGAGTTTATAAGACTAAAGTCCAAGGGAAGGGTCAGGAAGCTGAGATAAAATCCAAGTGAACATTTACTTAATCAGTCTGCTAATGTTAATCATGTGGTTGTCTCCAATTTTCATCATTATAAATACAAAACTTTGCAACACTGGCTAGATACCTAAATTCTTTTATCCACAATTCTGATCACTTATTTTAAGACACAGTTTGAGCAGCAAAATTATGAACTAAAGAATATGACTGCCCTTGAAGCTATCCGAAAGTTCCAAAGCCCTGTTTTACATCACATTTACACAGGCTTCTCCATCAGCCAAATTCCCTCAATTTACAAGAGGCCTGATTTAGGTAAGGTCATTGGTTCTGCAGGAGAGTTAATCGTTCATTTGAATTGGTTTGTGCAAAAGGCTCCAAAGGGCCCACAGGAATAAATTGAAAAGCTATTAGAACTAACAGGCAAATTTAGTAAAGTGGCTGGATGCAAAATTCAATAGCTTCCTCATCAACTAGCAATAACCAATTACAAAATGCAGTGGGACCAAGTGGATGGAGGGGGAGAGAGCGCAAGATAACAAGACTCCCTGGGAGTCACTGTACCAACAAATAAGCAGCAAAAAACATACATCTTAATATTTTTAAAATTTTGAAAACCCATGAAATAATTAGATAGAAAAGCATGAAGATGGAATGTGCTACAGAGCAAATTTATAGATTGAACAGTGTCCAGTTATAAGAACAAGGTTTGTTTTGTTGCTATGAAGCATGCCACAGTTACTCTAAAGTTTACTCAAAAAAAAATACATTAGGCAAAAGCAGCTAAGAAAACAAATGGAAAGGGATAGGGACGTGACTCAGTAGCAGAGCACTTGCCTAGTATAAATAGGGCTCTGGATTCAATCCCCAGAAGCACAGAAACAGAAAGGAAATGCGGCATTATCCGAGACAAAGTAGAGACATGATTGGTTAACAATCTGGGGAAAAATCACAACTTCTCTCACATTACACATCCAAATAAATCTCAGGTGGATAAAAGCATTAAATGTTGTTATGGGTTGATCTTTGTCTCCCCGCTCTGGCTGAATATGTTAAAGTCCTAACCCGGTAATTCAGAATGTGACCTTATTTGGAAATAGGGTCGTTGCAGATGTAATTCACTGAACTAAGATGAGGTCATCCTAGAGTACTGCAGGCCCCTATCCCAAAATGACTAATGTCCTTGTAAAAAGACGGCATATGAAAGTAGAGGCAGTTGTCTATTGCTAGAAGCCAAGGAGTGTCCTGGGCCACTAGAAGCTGGAGAAGGCAGGAAAGGATTCACCCCACAGGATTCAGAAGAAACATGGTCTTACTGACACCAGGCTTTGGGCCTTCAAAACCATGAGACAATAAATGTCTGTTGTTTGTTTCCATCCAGTTTGTAGCACGTAGCTGGAGCAGCCCTAGGCTAATACAGGCATGCAGCTGTAGAACCACTTTAAAAATTCAAAGAAAATCAAGGTGAAAAATGCATATATTTTCAAAAGCAGTAAGGGTTTATAAGCATAAAATGGAAAAATTCAAAGGGAAAATCAATACTTTCATGTATAAACTTTCAAATAGCCTTACTAAAACTAAAAAAAACAGCAAATTTGGAAATATAATTGCTCCAAAATGACACATGGCCACTATTATTAATATATATGCAGAACCCAAAAATATCAATAGAAAATCGGGTGAAGAAAACATTCACAGAATATATATGACTGTAAATAACACTGAAAAGTGTTCAATCTCACTGATGATTTAACTTATATAAACAAAATATAATTACTGCCTTTCATATTTTATGTGGCATTTCTAATTCATAGTAAGGATACAGCAAAAATTGTACCTCCCCATCCACGATACTGTTTAAAATGTAAACTTCTACATTTTTGCTGTCTCAATAAAAAAAAAAAAAAAAAAAAAACCATAGCCTTTAATTCAGGATTCTCCTAAATATCTACCTTAAGGAAACAAATATTTATCTATAAAGATGTTCATTGCTGCATTTTTTCTTTTTTGTGATACTAGTGATTGAACTCATGACCTTGCGCTTGCCAGGCAGTCTCTTATGCCACTAAGCTATATTCTCAGCCTGCCACATTATCTATAACAATGAAAAATTAGGAACAACCTTAATATCCAACAATGGGGAACTAATGTTAGATTATGTGAACATTGAAAGTAGTGAATGGCAAATATCTACAATAGAAATATTAAAGAGATATATGATTATATGTATATTACATATCAAATTTTACAAGATGCATCTCTGCAGCAGAAAGGTTAAAATAAACCAAAATAACTTTTCTTTTCCTTGTATAGCACACAATATTAATTTTTTTCATTCTTATAAAATACATATAGCAAAATTTACCATTTTAACTCAGTGGCATTATATACACTCACATTATTCATAACCATCACAACTACTTTCCCTAAGAGAGAAGCCACGCATGCTAGCACATGCCTATAATCCCAGCACTCAGGAGGCTGAGGCAGGAAGAATGCTTGAGCCTAGGAGTCTGGGACCAGCCTTGCCAACCTAGGGAGACCTTATCCAAAACAAAACCAGCCAGGCATGGTGGCGCATGCCTGTAATACCAGCACTCTGGAGGCTGAAGCAGGAGGAACATTGCGAGCTGAAGACCAGCCTGGGCTACAAAGTGAGCTCAAAGCCAGCCTGAACTGCATAGCAAAACCCTGTCTCAAAAAGACAAAAAAGGGCTGGGGATATAGCTCAGCAGCACAGCACCTACCTGGCAAGCACAAGGTCCTAAATTCGACTCCTGGTACCACCCCCCATAATTAGGCACCAGGGGTATGGCTCAGTGGCCTAGTATACTGCTTAGTGCATGCAAGGCCCTTAACTCAATGCCCAGCAACATTATAAAACCCAGACATTAGAAGAGGCAAGGACTGTAGTCTGCCTTACAGCTCTCAAGATGGAACCGGCACTGCTGAAACTGAGTTATACATCTGACCTCCAGAACCATGAGACAATAAATCTCTTCTTCTCAGCCACCTAATATGTGGAACTCTGTCACAGAGTCCTAGCAAACAATACAGGTGTTCATTCTGCTTTCCTTAGAAGCCCAGCTTCCATTGTTATAATCCTTGCAGAGACTTCGGAAGCACATTCGGTGCCTCCTCTCTCCCATGACTTGTTTTCACAGTGAAGGTCACAGTGGAGGCCCAATCTCAGAACACAAACCCTAAGGGCTCTGGGCAAAGCAGGGTTAGAACACAGGAACAGATCAAACGCAGGACAAGTGTGTGCTTGGTTGCCACCACGTGTGCTGCAAGACCACAGGATGATTCTGTGCTTTCCGCAGCTTGAGGAACACTGTCCAAGCAAACAAAGGCCTGGCGGGCCTTGAGCCTTTTTAAAGTGTTTTTTTCTTTCTTTCTTTGTAGCACCGGGGATGAAATCCAGGGCCTCACACATGCTATGCAAGTGCTCTACCACTGAGCCACATCCAGCTGAGCCTGTCTGTTCTGATCATCCCACGTGCACACTAGCAGCGCGCCTCCTGGCCTTGCAGTGCGGATGAAAGACTGATGACACCCTGAGACCCTCTCCACCATGCCTGCAACCCAGCATGGGCCTGCTGACGGGCAGCGGGTAATTCTGTGTCCTTGTGTGCCAAGGAAGGCTGTTCCCTTACTGCAAATTGGCAAGTGGGCTTCACCTCACATGCCAACTCCGGCTGTGTTGAAAGTCTGCCAAGGTCCAGGCTGGGAGTGTCGAGATCGATTAGCAAAGGTTGGAAATAGAAGGGCTGAGAGAGCCAGCTCCTCACAGCCCTGCACCCCAAGGGCCTGCTCAAGTGGTGTAGCCAGCTCCTCCTGGAGGTAACACATGGAGACAGAACACACTCTCCTCCCCCTGCATGGGTCTAGGCACAAAGCCTCACCCACTTGTCCTGTGTCCCTGCCGGGGCTGCAAGCAGGCCCAGCAACCCCTGGGCCATGCAGCCTTCCCAGGACTCTGGCTGTACCTCTCCACGCATGGGCAGAACAGGGTAGAAATCAGCCTGATCTTTCAGAGGGAAAACCATCCTTTCCCCTCTTTCCTGTGAACTCATGATATTGGGGCGAAAAGCACCAGAGACCCCTCTTCCCACACTCCCCTGCACTCGCCTGGTGGCTATTTTTCTACATTAGTTATTTCACTTAGTGCTTGCTACCAATTCTGTAAAGTGGGCTTCATTGTCTTTCCCCAAGGTCACATTCCTACCCAAGGTCTGTCCCTGTGTCCCTGCAGCCTTGGGGAGCTGAGCTGTGAAGTGGGCAGAGGGTGAGTTTAGCCCCAAAGGGTGCACCACCAGCAACCCATGTTCCCTGTTTGTCAGCACAGATGGGCCCAGCTCTCCTTACAGAGCTGCTGAACTTGGGCTCCCTCAGGAGCCTCTGGCTTTCACCTATGTGTCTCTCACCTTCCTGGATCAGTTCAAATCCCCCTACTGACCCCAAAGAAAAAGGCACGGATCCCTGTTAAGAGCCATGCCACCAAGATGCTCAAAATCCAAAATCCAGAGGCTCGATGGCAGGTCCCTGGGATCCCATGTGGGCTCTGCCTGGCCAGAAATATAAGCACACCAACGCTAAAGTTTATGCCTCCTGAATGACCTTGGAGACCAGTCATTGTACTGGTTTTAAGTACCCGTTCACTACCAAGTATGTCCCCCTCAAAAAAGGTTGGGCAGAGGGAAGGAAGAAAGACCTCCTGCAGGGAGAGGGCAGGCTCATCAACAGAGCCCTCCAGAGGCTTTGCTAAGGGCTCCTAGACTGTTTATTAGCCTGAATCCCTGTACATGTGTCCTGAACCCTGGTACATGCATCCTGAAATGTGGGGAAATGCGTGAGGTGCTCAGGCAGGGCAGGCAGTGAGTATCCTGCCACTGAAGGTCTGCAAACAGAGAAGGGACCATCTGTCTTTCCACACGGAGAATTCCCTCAATCTTCTTCATCTGGCCTCTGGTCATGGGGCAAGGGATGGGATCAGCATTTTGCTTAATGAGATAACCCTTGGCACATGCCTGCCCCACAGGAAGCAGGGTTATTGTTAGTTGATATTAACAATTATTTGAATTTAGCGTGCTCGTTCTTGTGGGGAGAATGAAAGCAGAGAAAGCAAATGGTTCTTCCAGGAACTTGTCCCCTTCCCTGGGACTTGCTCCAGCAGTCGGTTGCTGCAAGACCCACACAAAGCCAGGCGCAGGGCAGGAAAGCAGGGCTGCAACTGGTCAGTGCTGGCAGCTGTCCCTGCAGCTGGGATCAAGGGTATGTGATTCTCTGAGCAGCCACTCAGTCCTAATGTCCCTTTAATAGCCCTTGTCACACTGCCATGGCTCTCCCCAGAGATTTTTAAAACTATGGAAAACAGCCATTATCTTCTGACCTCCAGGGAATGGAGATGTCTGTGGGGTTCCAGATTCCGGGAAAGCTGGTTATAAAAGCGCATGGGCCCATCCACCCCATTGTGTACTAGCCACTCAAAGCCAAGATATGCAGCCAGGCTCTGGCCAAGAAAATCACAAAATAAACATACTCAGGGTTCAAACTCTTTTCACCTATTTGTATGTATATAAGAGTGTGTTATGGCTTCTGGTAACACAGGAGAAAAGAAATCTCAAAAATACGTGAGTAGTTATTTTTGCCTTGATGGTATGTGGGGGTGGGGGTAGGTTGGTCAAGCAAAGGGCTTAATTTTTAAGTCAGTAACTCGTCATAAAAACTGTTATACAGATTACATGAAGGGCTAGGTGTGGTGGTGCATGCCTGTAATGCCAGGACTTGGGAAGCTGAGGAAGGAGGATCGTTGCAAGTTCAACACAAGCCTGGGCTACAAAGTGAGCTCAAGGTCCCTGCATAGCGAGACCCTGTCTCAAAAAAAAAAGAAAAAGAAAAAAAGACAACAGATTACATGAAGGAAGTTTTAAAGGCTTCACCCTCCAAATGTGAGAATAAAAATGCCCTTCCCTTTATCACCACTTAGTTTGGAAAAAAACTTCTTAACACTAAAAGCATTTGGTGTCCCTAGCAAAACGTTCTCAAATACCACAGATAATTCCCTAAGTAGCCAGTGCTCTGGTTCTATCTCAGGTAGCAGAGGGAGTCTGAAAGGGTCTGCGCTTCCCCACATCCTCTTGGGCTGTAACGCAGGGAGGTCACATTTGCACCTAGTGACCCTTGCTAAGCTTGATGGGAGCTCACCAAGATAGGAAAAATGCAAGGCGTTTGAGCCAGGCAGCCCTGCTCGGGCAATCTGCATGTGGCAGGACCAATGTTCAGGCTCAGCATACAACATGGAGGCACATGATACCAAGTCTACAAAACTGGTCCTTCTCCTGCACCAGCTGCAGGAGGCACCCAGTTGAGGCGGCACCAAGCCCCACCCACAGGCAGTGCCCCAAGGTATGGTTTGAAAAGGGGCGCTAAACCCATTCTGTCTAAAAGCATCTTTCCATGTCAAAGTCTATGTGGCCTGAACTTCCCATAACACTCAACACTTTAGAGAAACCTGTAAGAAAAAAAGACCAGGTCTCCACAAGTCACTTTTTTACCCGGCAGAACCAACTTTCTTCCAAATACCCATGCACATGTAATGGGCTAACTACGACAGGCCAAGGGCCTAATGCTGAGCTTTTAGGACTGACAAGGATTTATCCATAAGCAATCACACATCTCCTCCCTTGCAGTAACGGGGATGCAAGCCAAGGCCTCACGCATGCTAGCCAAGTACTCTAACCACCAAGCTATACCCCAAATTCAATGAAACAATCTTGAGGTGAAGGTACAAAAAAGCCAGCAGGCCAGCCATGGTGGCACGCACCTCTAATCCTAGCAATCAAGAGGCTAAGGCAGGAAGGTCACCAAGAGTTTCAGGCCAGCCTGGGCTACATGTGAATTCAAGGCCAGCCTGAACAGCATAGTGAGACTCTGTCTCAAAAAACCAAAGGGATGGGGATGAACCCCAAAGAAAAAGCCAGGAAAGGACTGGAGCTGGGGGCTCAGTGGTCAAGTGCTTGCCTAGTATACACAGGCCTTAGGTTTGACTGTGAGTACCACGCAAAAGAAAAGAAAGTCTGGAAGGTTAGAAGAACCCTATTTTGGCAACTAAAAAAGTGAGGATACCTCAAAGCAGTGGGCTGGGTACTCCCAGAGCCCTGTGCAAAGGAGACAAAAAGGGTTTACAGCAGTGGTGTGGTAGTAAAAACTTAAAATGCGATCTCGGGGGGAGCACACATGTCCCTGTATGTACATATGTATGTAAATTTATTATAAACTTTATGGACGAAAAGAATGAGCAGCACATGATTTACAAATAAAAATAGAATGTATAATGCTCTTTACTGTAAGTCTATATAATCAATTTTTCAGAATGCTTTTGTTGATTAGTTGCCAACTCTAATATCTGCAGGGAACCTGTCTGTAGTTATAATCCGACGACTTAACACAGACTACAAAGAAATGCCTGGTCACTCCTGGCTCAGCAGTCACTCAGGTGTTGAATGGATATGGGCCGTTGGCTAGTGACAGGATGGGTGAAACTGCTGAGGAGTAACTCGCCTTCTCCCAGGAAACACCACAAGTTTCCTTCCTGTCCACAGGCTCAGAACTGAAGGCACCATCTGGGTTAGAGGACCTGGCACCCTCACTGCACCCCTCGGTGGCTATCGTGACAAAGGTGGGATGTGCACCTCCAGGGGTGCTGGTCAGCACTGAGGGCTTTTCCTCTTGGTGAGAGAGGCCATTTCCAGACCTTTAAGTGGACAGCGGTGGCTTGGAAGGGGTCAAAGAACTCTGCCCCAAAGAGTCGTTCTTCATTTTATTTGTGGCACTGCCCCCCTCTAAAATAGCCTAAGCTTGCTTTTCTCTTCAGTACCCTTTTGCCAAGTGGTGCCACTTCTGATGGCTGAACAACCTCACAATCGATGGCTCCTATTACACTGGAGAAGAGAGACTAGTCAGGTGCTTTTAAAAATGTATTATCCTGCTGCGCGTGGTGGCACACGCCTGTAATCCCAGCACTCAGGAAGCTGAGGCAGGAGGATTGCTCAAGTTTTTTGAGGCCAGGCTGGGCTACAGAGCAAGACTCTGTCTCAAACCCCCCCAAAATAACATAAAATACACACACACACACACACACACACACACACATTCCCATTAAAAGGTACACTTTAATCTCACCCTCTATTAAACTACCACAGGAACAATGTTCTGGGCCCTTTCTCCATCCCAAGTGCCAAGTACTTGATAGGCTCTCCCCCACCTTGGGCCGGAACATGAAGACAGCATCCAAGGGGTGTCCCTGTGGTAGCACCCAAAGGGACGACATCACCAAAGCATGGTATTTGAGTCTCTTTTAGCTGAGAAATACACATAACAGTGAAGCATCAGAGAAAGAGGAGGGAGATTGGGAGATAGGCTGAGGGGCGAGTGCTCAGCTTCTTACATCTGAGTTTCCTGCATTCGCCTTTTGCAATCCAAGTCTGTGCATAGCGACCGGAATCCCTTGGGTGGCAGGGGGACAGAAACGGGAGGAGCTCTGGCTGTAGGACAGATTAAGCAACATCTGAGGGGGGTTGCTGGGGGACCAAGGCTTTGACGCTAGTGTAGGAGAGAAGAAAAATGGAGTAGAATCTGAGAGGAACCGACATTGTTAAACCACTTAACGTGAGACATATGCGCTTGAGCAAGAAAGAGATCACTGCAGCAGATGACCGGGGCATCCTCAGCCTTCACGCTTCTCAGTGACTAAGCACTCGCCAGGCGTGGTGGCCCACTTTGGTTACTGCCAGCTACTCAGAAGGCTGAGGCAGAAGGATCAAAAGTCTGAGCCCACACCAGGCATGGTGGTGCATGCCTGTAATCCCAGCACTTGCGAGGCTGAGGCAGGAGGACCCTTGTGAGTTCGAGACCAGTCTGGGCTACGAAGTGAGCTCAAGGCCAGCCTGAACTGCATAGCAAGACCATCTCCAAAAAAATAAAAAGTTTGAGCCCAGCCTGGAAAACTTAGTGAGATCTTGTTTCAAAATAAAAAATACAAAGAGCTGGGGCTGGAGCTCAGGGTAAGGCTCTGGGTTCGATCCTCAGTACTCACAAGAGAAAAAAGAAATCACCACGGCAAAGAAATACCTGCACACCACCTGCAGTCTTTAGAGGTCTTATCTCTGTGTCAGGCTGCTATGAATCAAACAGAAAAATGCAACTAAAACTCATTTCGACTGATGGCCTTCAGTCTTTGACATTAACAAAAATGTTTACTGTTCTTGTTAATCAAATAGTCAGTCTATAACTCAACTTTTATGTTAATTCTGAAAACCACACTTAAACATCAGGCTTTAGAGCACAGTCAATAGAAGTGAGCACACTCTCATGGCATTAATACTCGCAAAGCAGGGCTCAGTGAGCTGACCCACGAGACGGTGTCCCAGAGGAGAGCACCACATATGCAGTCTGGCTGTTGAGAAAGCAGATGATTCGTCCTCATATCACTCTTTTAAAAAACTGCAATAATAACTTTCCAAGTGACTGGCTGGTGTTTTAACACACTGGCTTGCTAAAGCTGTTAGAAGAAATATCTGGATCTAAGAGAATCTGGCAACAACTATCTAAAAGAACACTAATTCTATCCTAAATACTAAGGTACATTTTCAAATCCAAAGGGTATTTGTATACTGGTGAAAAAGTGAGCAGATACAGAGTTGGCCACGTGCGGAGATCAACTCACAGGCAGGTTGTGGCTACAGTGACACCTTAGCAAAGGACCTTGCTCCTCCACACTTAGGACAGAGGAGTTGCCAGGCGCCTGTAAGAATATTTGAAACTTGCACATTCTGTCTCACGCTGACCCGACTTGAGTAAGAAGTGCCTCGCAGATTAGTAAAGCTGGGTGTCCTGCACACAACTCACATGTAGGCTGTAAACTAAGGCAGGAAGACCCACGTGGATCCATGTGCTTGGCAAAGCCTGGACAGAGTGAGAAGAAGTCTCCCCTTTTCTTCCCCACTTCTTCTTTAAAGGAACTCTAGTCTGTACCCCTGCCTTTGGACGTCGTCCCCAGTTCCTTTAGCCTTCCAACACAGACCCTCTGGCTTTCCAACAGACGCATGCTGGACTCTGCAGTGAGCTCCAGGCCTCCCACCTCCTACTGAGTCCTCTTGCCCTCCAGCACACAAGCGGCCCATTCTGCATTCTTTCACGGCTGACTCTTTAGGTGGCCATTATAGGCCTACCTTGTAAATCTTTTACATAACCACATATACATTTTCTACGAAGCATAGTGGCACCCGCCTATAATTCCAGCACTCAGGAAGCTGAGGCAGGAGGATCACCACAAATTCAAGGTCAGCTTGGGCTACATAGTGAGTTCAAGGGCAGCCTGAACTACATAGTGAGATCCTATCTCAAAAAAATCTGTTCCTCTAGTAAACCCTAACCGATATAAAGATCCTGGAGATGGCACTTGTCCTTTGATCTCTCCAAAAGGTTTAAATATTTCCATGACCTCTCCTTCACCCATTACAAACCAATCAAGGGCATTTTGAAGAACTCACTAGTTTCTAAGACACTACCATGAAACAGTCCTAATCTCTCATTCAGCAATGGTTCTATGAAAGCATCATTGTAGTACTGGGGAGGAATCAAGCACTCTGGACTATGTCCCCAACTTTTTCTTCTGTCTACTAAGTACTGTTTCTTGCTCTCCTCACTTATTCTTTTTCATTCAATAAATATGTATTCCACACCTACTAGGTGACAGGCTCAGTAGTAGGTCCTGTTTCCATAGAAGCAAACCAAAAAAAAATTATCTCTAAGGTGGGTATATTAACTGTGGAGACAAATTATTTCAGATAGTGATTAGTGCTAGGAAGAAAATAAAGGGTAACAAAATTCAAAAGAGGCACACACAAAAAAGCCCTGCTTTAAATAGTCAAATATGTCCTCCAGAAGAAGTGACAGCTCAGTGAAGAACTGAGACACGTGAACATTCAGAGGAAAGCTATCCAGGAGTTTTACATACAAGAACACAATGAATAAAGGCAAGGTAGAAGAGATGCTTGGGCTGGAGAGACCAGCACACTGCTTGCCGTGATTCTAGTGGAAGTCAGATAAGCAGCCACTGGAGCTAAACTTATCTCAAGCAGCAGAGATAACAAGGATGCAGTGTATGAAGGGTATGTACAGACACAGACAGCCAGACAGGCTCTAGACGGGGCCGCAGGGACTACGGCGCGACATGAGGCACGTCTTCAAGTCAGCTTGAGACCAAACATTAATGACCTGACCAATCTTTACCATCTCCTCTAGCATACTTTGTGACACTGGAGACCATGTACACTGGGATCATCCCAGAGAGGGGCTCATACCTCTCTGACAACCACATTAAACAGTTCTTCCTCCTTCTGAACCAAACTGACTCCCTGTGGAATCTGTCTCTATAGCCCTCTGGACTCTCCCCACATCTACTGCAGCCCACGAACTCCATTCCAAGGCAGGCCCGTATACTTTCCTTCAGCTACTCATCTAATTTTTTTTTTTTAGCTTTTTCTTATGGAAATTTTCAAATGCTCACAGAAGCAGAGTATAACAAATTTTCACTTGCCCATAACCAGCCTCACTAGTATTTTGGTTTCCTTCACTTACTGGTCACTGCAGGTGCTGACCAGCTCAGATACAGCACATCACTCAAGACCTCAAATGTGTACTGCAACAGCCTAAAAGTCCCTTTGCACCTGTGGTGCCAGAATGCTGCTTCGTAACAGGAACTCAACGACTCCAACTTTCCCTCCAGAAGCTGTGCACCTGGATATTTAGACCCAGGCACAAGGATTTGTTTGTCCCCAATAATTTTTACCTTTCAGACTCTGCCCATTCTTCATGTCAGCAGGTTCCTTGTGAACCTTAACTCCCTAATATTCACCCCCTACCCAAGTTTTCTTTAGAAAAGAGAAAGAATTTGAATACGGACAAGAATGAGCTAGAAAAGCTTAGAGCTAGGAAACATTTAAACATTTTACAGATGAAGAAACTAAGACCTAAGAGAACCCACAGAGTACTGGCACCTAGGCTATAGCCTGGGCCTCATGTGTACTGCGATTTCCCATACCACTACTTCTGAGTTCCAAGGAGGAAGTGCCCCATGACAGAAATGCAGACATCACTAGCCAGGCAAGCATCTGTACCACTGCAAACCAATCACTTAGGGATCAGCCACTCCCCTCTCATATGGCACTCAGGAGGTACTGCTCTATGCCAGGCCTGCTGTCCTCAGCTGCTTTCTAAGCCAGTGTGCCCCATTTGGAGGGAACAGGCCATATGCATTTTTCTCTGTTCTTATTTAGGCAACTCCTAAACTACACAGGACCAAATAATTGAATTAGCCAGGAATGTTCAAAATATTCATAAATAATAATAAATTTACATATACTAGAAATAAGACTCAGTCTGTTATTCAAAAAGCCATACAGTATCTCATTTAGAGGATGCCTAATAAAATATATATCTTAAAAATTCCATACTCCAGAATGCTTGTTACAATTATTTCCACTTGAGGAGCTGGGGATATAGCTCAGTGGAATAAGTGCTTGCCTAGCAAGCGCAGGGTCCTGAGTTCAATCCCCAGTACCGCAAAAAAAAAAAAAAAAAAAAAAAAGGCACAATTATTTCCACTTGAGAATCAGAGATTTTAAAAAATGTGTAATAATCATTGATACAACTTCACACAATAACATAGATAATATACAAGAAGCATCATGACTTTGTGGGGTATTTGTGACTGACCACACCCTAGATGAAGACCACAGTTTAGAAGTGCAAAGCCCAAGGCGCCCCCACAGATGGGCCCCCAGGGATCTTCTTTCCCTTGTGGAAGACATGGGAGGTGGACTGGATTCTAAGCCTCACCAGGAAGTACACATCCATCTTCTTACCCCAGCTGCATCAACTATCAAACCATTTGCTCCTCTTTGCAAGAGGTGCACCCTTAGAAGGTCCCAACAGTTTCTGCTTATATTGTTCGACCAGCTGGTTGAAGTGAGCTTCTGTCCTGTTTCCCTTGGCTTTTTTCCTAGGAATCTACAAAAGACAAGAAAAGGGGCAGAAGATAATTATTTTCAAACTCTAAATATTACCTTACCTTTAGGCCAACAACACAGAAAATACATAAGTACAAAGTCCATCAGAAGAGGTAGGCTCCCAGAGAGAACCTTGGAGAGAAGAGCACAAACGGAATCACCCAAAGGCTGGGATCAGGCCAAGAGTGTGTGACAGCAGGACCCGACTCAAGTGGTGTGTGGGTGTCTCAAGGCCTTTCCAACTCTAGCTCCCAAGTGCTCACTTTAACCTCAACATGACCCAAGATTCGGACATCTTCACTGCCTCTACCCTCACCAAGAATATTACCATTTTATGTAACTTCAGAGATAGATCCTAGAAGATACTATGCAAAATCTAAAATTTCCCAGAGAGATTTCTGGAATAGGATGCAAAGTTGATGCTTCTTTCAATCTTAAAGGAGATGGACTAGGGAATAAAAAAGAAAGCTTGATCTCAAATTTTCAAGAACAGAGAACCAGTATTTTCCACTAAAAGGAACTAAGGCACTTTGGAAAAATGGCGAATGCCCAGACTGGAAAGAAGCATAGAAGATCAGTCTGGGCCTTCTTGTACTAGAAAACAGAACACTGCCCAGAGCAATATGGTTACATTAGAAAGATTCAGGGGTCAACCTGAAGAGGTTTGTGCTAGCCTAAGACCAGAATAAGAATAGTGACTAAATTGAGTACATAAAAATCAGGACTTCATAATACAAAAAAATTCTAGTGGCTGGTAGGGCAATTACTCTGGAAACTTGGTACAGAGAAGAAAAAAGCAAGCATTTCCCCTGACTTTCCTATATAAATGGTATTTTGTGATAATTAAGATTCTTCTTTCTAGAATTCTATTAAAATATTTAAAAATAATTGACTGGAATTAGAAAATCATCCCATAATGCAACCCATAATGAAACAATGGTTTAACATAACACTACTCATTAGTTGTTAAAACTACAGTGATCCCAGCACTCAGGAAGCTGAGGCAAGAAGATCATTGTGAGTTTGAGGCCAGCCTGGACTACATAATTAAGTCAAGGCCAGCATGAACTTCACAGTGAGTCCTTGCCTCAAAAAAAATGGTGTAAGGGGAAAAAAAAGGTGTAAGCCATGGATAGTATATAATAGACAAAGATTTAAGAGATATAAAGCACATGTATAAGTGCAGACTTCGGATCCTGCCTGGTACGAACCAAGTATAAAAAACATTTTGAGGCAACTAGGAGAATTTCTATGTATTAGATGATACACAAGGTTCACTTTAGTAGCTATGAGAATGACATAATGTGCATGTATGTGTAGCCTGATTAGAGACACAATCGATGGCTTTTCTGAGCAATCTATCTCTAGCGTATATTTACATGGGAAATGAGGTTCTCGTTCATATAATTTAGCAAGGGAAAACCAGGCATGGAAAATGGGGAAAACTAGTGAAGCAAAGTGACAGATACGGGGGTTAATTTTACTCTTATTTGCATTTCTATGACTTCCCAGACACCCTCTCAAGAGCCATGGCCCTGCATGTAGCTGTAACCCAAGAAGCCATGCTGGTGAGTCAGCTGCCACACGGCAGTGCAGCCGCACACTCTGCCGTATGCCCTGCGGGACTCACCTGCTCGGAAGACCGCTGCTGTTTCTCTTGCTTCCACTTCTTCACCTGGGACTTTGGCTTCTTGGGAGGAAGGGGCTTCACCTTGCCTTTGTCTCGCAATCTGCAGTTAAGATGGCCACATGTAACTCTGAGTCCTTCTGAGCTCTCTCAGCCCAGGAGATAATTTTTTTTTTACATAATTCTAAACCCAGGATAGGATAAGTCACTCTAAAATGGGATCCTGCAACAGACTATTCTACATTTGCATATTTGCTGGGTTTTCTGTGTTTCAGAGGCGGATTTTTGTTTTGGCTTAAAACTTCATGCAAATCGCAAAAAATTTCATTACCTTAACAAATATTTCATAAAAATCCACTTTAAAAATCCAACACTAAATTTGTTGTCTCAAACACAAATTATAGCTGAGCTTCAAGTTATGTGGCCTCAGCTGACAGAGCTGGCCATCTGGACAGCAAGAAGCTTTTCAAAAGAGAAAAATGGCTTCAAAGCCTGTCCTAGATGGCTCCTCTGAGGCTCTCTCTACCATTTGATCCAAGAGTAACACCTCTGCTGGTGGAGTCTTAACCTGGTAACACCCCTCCCAGGGAGCCTGGCACACCACTGAGCATCTCACATCCACGTGAATGCCACGAAGAGGGGAAAAGCTACACAAAAACAAACGAGCTTAGAGCCAACCCTGTTCTGCACCGCCCTCCCGCAGCTCACCGAATTTTGGGGCCTCGATGAGAGGGGAGCGCCAGGACCTTTCTTCTCTTCTTTCCATCGGGCAGTTCCACCTGCTCTACTTCGGCCTTGGTCTGGAACCCTGCCCATGAAGTGGAACCCACTTTCCCCTTCTGCCCCGTGGGGGCCTTGCTTTGATCTCGTGTGTGGCTTTGAGCTGCCTTCTGTTGCTTCTCTTTTGCAGGTACTTTCTTCTGCTTTTGAGGCTCACTGGTTGCAGTCTTCGATTTCATTTTTTGCTGCAGAGAACAAGAAACTGCTATCCGGCTTTTGGATGAGGTATGTTTGCTATAAAAACTCACCAGAGGAGCAGCTTCACACGAGCTTGGTGAAAAATTCTTCCCTCACTCAGCTGGGACTGGAACTGGAACTCCATGCAGTTCAGAAGCCTTGCCATTGTAAGAGTTACTGGGAAGGGACCAAAATAACCATCCCCCTTTCCGTAACACAGAAATAGAGTACAGTGTTCACTAAAGACTCAAAAGGCAGGAGTGAGTGACAATCGGAAGGGAAATACCAGGAAAAGAAAGAAAGCAGCCCCCAGAGGAGATGAAGTAATAAAGACTGACTTTTTCAAACTTGACAGACACTAAGCCACAGGCCTAGGAGCTGAGACAGAAACAAAAAGATAAATACCAAAAAATCTACATACAGACACAGCAGACCCAAGCTATAAAATACCAAAAACAAAACCTTGAAAGAAGCCGGAGAGTACCTTCCATATAGAGAAACAAGGGTAAGATTATACCCATTTCTCTTCAGAAACCACAGAGCAAGAAAAGGTGGACTGAAATATTTAAAGTCCTGAAAGAAAAAAATCACCAACCTAGAATTCTGTATCCAAAAGAATTACTTTCAGAAGTGAAGGAGAGAGCTGGAGAGATAGCATAGCAGTACAGCACTTGCCTGGCAAGTGCAAGGCTCTGAATTAAACTCCTGGGACCAAAAAAAAAAAAAAAAGTGAAGGAGACATAAAGATCTTCTCAGAGAAAGAACTGAGGGAGCATGTTATCAGACCTGCTTGGGAAGAAATGATAAACAAATTTCTTCACAGAAAAGGAAAATGACATAAGTCAAAAACTCAGATAAGGAAAGAAGAACATTAGATAGAGAATAAGTGAAGACTGAGAAAAGATGCTGTGATTTCAAACAAAGAAGGTATAAACGAATTTCAGATTTATTTGCACTAGAAGTGGAAGAAGATTCAAGAGACATTAATATTAACTTAAAAAAGTGTTTGCTACTTGGCCCTCTTACCGAAAAGATCCAGACAGGGTCACTGATACCACCAACACTTATTATCCCCCATGATGTGCCAGACTGTTTCCATGGAACAGATACAAAAAATAAAGGGTCTACCTTTCAGATTCATAGCTTGGTGGAGGTAAAAGATGCATTCACGAGTAAAGCAAACTAAAAAAATAAAACTGTTTAAAGAAGTTCATGTAAGTTCAAGAAATCAGGGCTTATCCGAGGGGCAGGAGAAGGCTACTTCAGGAAGGCTCATCTGACCTGAATCCGGACAATGAGAAGCACCCTGAGTCAGGAGCAGGGGCATTTCACACAGAAAGCATAGTACATGCACAGGTGTAGGCAATCCATAATGCAGGTCGCTCTGAAGCAATCGCTAAAGGCAGGGGATCGCTGTATTAGCTGAAAGAAAATGTTGATCTGAACAATAACCAGATCCCAGGTCCTCTGACCCAGAGTCATTATCTTAACCACCGAAATTGCTCATCCCTTGGTCATGTTCTTGGCACATACTGCAAAGACTACAAATGTTCACCACAAACGCAAGTTAAGGTATGCTATTGGTAAGAGCTGCAATAGTTATGGGATCCATAACAAACTGGCCTGTATGTTCTAAGGAAAGACGGGCAAGAGAACGCATGTTCCTCTATGCTGGTCATGCAGCAAGCTAAGCAATGACATTTATTTAATCCTCATCAGTTAAGTGAGGCAGATGCTGTTAACCTATCTTATAAACAGGCTCAGACAGGAAATTTGCCAAAGAATATGTGCAAAAACAGCACAGAACCAGGGTTTGAATGTAAGTACGCCTGTTCCCGAAGCCCTGCTACTGTCTCTCTACCACATATGATTAGAAACAGCACTAAAGCACCAGGCATCACATTTCTGGACCCATCAACGAAGAAAAAGACACCCGGAAGGGACAGCTATAACCATTAAGCCACCTAAAACGACCACCTCAGTCATCGGGTTCACCAGGATTCACACAAACCTTATGCACAAACTGTTGACTAATAAGAACACCAAAGGCTGGGCATGGTGGTGCATGTCTATAATCAACTGTAATCCCAGCACTCGGGAGGCTGAGGCAGGAGGATCGTTTTGAGTTCGAGGCCAGCCTGGGCTACAAAGTGAGCTCAAGGGCAGCCTGAACTGCATAGCAAGATCTTATCTCAAAAAGACAAAAAACAAAACAAAACAAAAAAGAACACTAGTCTACTTCTGTCCTAAAACGAGATAGGGCAGCAAGGAGAAGATGGCCTGGAGAATCCTAGCAAAACAGGAGTAAAGGGTGAAAAACCCTAATTGGACAGAGAACCATTCTAAGGGAGCAGAATCACAAACCAAACAAAATTAAAGTTTAATTATGTCCTTAAAAGTAATAACAAAAATAAAAGACCATTTAAGTTTTGTACCAGGCTGCGCTGGATCCTCATTTCCTTCATTTTAAGTTTTCTTCGATCTTCCAGAGAAAACTCCACTATTGGCCTCTGTGTCAGAAGGAGACACAATATTATTCATTACTTCCCTGCCCACGAGGGGGACTGAACCCAGGGCTTCAGGCAAACTTAGACTTTAACTACAAGGAGCTGAGCTGTCCCCCACCCCACACAGCAGAATCAGGCTGCCACTCACCTCCCCGACCTGAAGGTGAAGAGCCAGTTCTGCAGCAGCCGACCCACTTAGAGCTCCCCGAAACCACCTTCTCAGCTGCAATCGCCACTCATGCCCCTCCCCACTTACCACCTCCTGCTTGTTCCCACACTGCAATGTTGAGGAAACCGGGAGCAGACACGACACGCCTGGCCCTCAGAGCAGGTCACGCCGGAGGAGGAGACTAACCTTAAGAGGCCCAAAGATTTCTGGATTGTTGTTGATGTGGCGGAGGGCTCTCAGGGCATGGTCATGCTCCTGGAACTCAGCAAAGGCATAGCCCAGGGACTGCCCCTTTGTGTTCCCATGAACTCCTTTAAGGTCTCGCATCACCCTACACTATTAGTAGAACAAGAAAAAGAAGCAGTAATTACAAAATAAGAAACCTTTCCTGACACGAAGAACTTTAACACAGTCAGTAAGAAATTATCTTATAGGTTGGGGGTATGGCTCAGTGGTACAGCACTTGCCCAACATGTATAAGTTACTGGATGTGATCTCCAACACCTTAGGGACAAAAAAAAAAGAAGGAGGAGGGAAAGGAAATCAGTTTATAGAAACAGAATCTTCACTTAAGCCATCACAACAAAAGAACATAATGGAATAATTCCACCTAATTAGAACACATCTACTGAGAGCACAAACCAAATCAGGTATTTTCTTGCTTAAGAATTTATAGACATCAATACGGACCAATAGGCACAGATCAAATAAGCACATAAATACAAGAAGACTTCCTGAGGAGAATTCCTAAAAGCTAACTGTTCATCACAATACATATAGACTAAGAGGTGCGTGGTACTCTAAGTTACATAACAGGTCTTCACTGAAAATAGAGAATTGTCCATAGCTCTCATCACTGAAGAAAGCCCCCGGGGAGGAAACTAATAAAGGCAGCGAAGAGGTCTAATGGCTGCAAATAAGAAAAACCTTACAGGCATAAGAAGCTGCCCTAACGTGCAGCCTCAAAAATACAAAAAGTTTCAGTGTCCTTTGCTCAGTGTCAGGTGCTCTCTGGAAAGATTTTTCCCTAAATCCTTAAGCAAGATGTAGCAGGCATTGGGGTACTGAGGTTTTGTAGGCTATTTTGAGAAAATTGGTTATTTACATGAGATTATTCTTGAGTTGCTGTTCCCATGTAATGGAAAAATCTAAGTACAGGGTAGACTTGGATGCTACCCTTGCATTATGTCCAGCATCCACCCTGAGCCTACAATACGACTACTCTGCAGTACAGAGGAACCCAGAGAAGCATACAGTCAACTCCTGTTTTTGATACTATCTTGCTGAGACACCATACTTGTAACAAATGAAAGAACTAAGAGAAAAATCAACAGAATGCACATATAAAATACACAGAAATTTCTCCCAATTACAACAGGTTTTAAATGTGCAGACACTAAGCATGGTGGATGCTGATGTGAGAAATTATACAACTGAACCCTGTGCCAGCACCACTCGGAGCAGTGGTGAGATGTGTTGACATAGTCACATTCTCCCACATCATCTCCCCAGCCCCAGCGTGTACCTTCTGAAGACTTTCAGCAATGAGGAAAATGGTTTGTGGTGATGCAACAGGGCAAAGCAGACCCAATTAGTGATGGCACATTTAAAATAAATACTGACTGAGAGATTACTAATTGTCAGGATGAGCCAAGGACTTGGGGATAATAAAATAACACTTGCCCAAAAAGATCATTCTGGTTCACAATTTCCAGCCAGTATAGCAGTAAGTGCTACCAAAGTGACACACAAAGGGTGCTTTGGAGATAGAGAAGAGGATTCTGTACTCACAGACAGTGAGATCAAGTCCAGCTGGGAACCCAGTGTTCTCTAATTCAACTGTTGAAGGTGTACACAGATCCCTGTGCTCACCACTGGGTATGTCCCATCAGGAAGAGCCTAACTCCCAGTAAAATGCTCCTACGTTCTCTGCAATCATATTATAGCATCTACTACAATGCTGAGGACACTGCGGGCATTTAATAAATATTTGCTAGCTGGGTGTGGTGGCATATGCCTGTGATCCCAGCACTCAGTGGCTGAGGCAGGAGTATTGCTGCAAGTTTGAGGCCAGCCTGAACTACACAGCGAGATCTGTCTCAAAAAAACAAACAAGAAAAACTCAAAAATAAATACTTGCTAATTAATTCATGAGGATACTTCCTCACATTCTGTTGTAATCTGGTCAGATGTGAAATGGTTCTAAGAAAAAAAGCAAAAACCAAAGAACTGCCTACCTTAGCCTTGCATACTGACAGCATGTCCAGAAGAAAACCTGTTGGCAAGCTGGTACCACAGCCAGAAGCCAACACTGATCCAGCCCAGGAGAACCAAATTCTGAATGGGCAGAGCAGCACTCACCTCCTTGATGTGCACCCCCTTCTCCCCCCTAGTGGCATTCAGCAGCAGCTTTCTGAGCTGTTTGTCGTCCACAGCCTTTGGAAGATTATGCAGGCAGAGCCTTGTCTGGGAGACAAAGATATTCTGGTCCTTAAGTTTCTGATGCTTCAGTAGCTCAAACTGAAAAAATTTAAACACCAACAAATTGCTAACAGTCCAGTCCATCTTTTAAAAGACAGGTTCACAGTTCTTTAAAAGGAAAGCCCATGCCCTCCATCCCATTCCTGCATATACAGGAAAAGGCAGGGGAGCGCCCACCCCTACAGCATTCCTTATATTACCCAACACAGGAAAAAGGGTCAAAGAGGCAAGCTACTGGGCAGTAAAATCACAGGCTTCTGACTCAAATCTAAACTAGAAGGCCACCAAACTGAAGAAGTCTTTTTGTTGTTGTCTTTTCTAAGATGGTGTCTTACTACACTTGTCTTGAACTTGCTATGCAGTCTAGAATAGCCTCAAACTCACAATTCTCCTGCCTCAGCTTCCTGAGTGCTGAGACTAGCTGTCACATGAAATTTCAAAGACTTGATTTCTCATCCACAAAATGGAACTGCAGATCAAAATATAAAATGAATCTCTTAGCAATGATGTGAAGTCAAAATGAGATTATAAAGGAAAAAAAAGCCCCTAGTTCAAAATGTCACCCCTAAATAAATAATAATACTGCAGTTAACATGTCTCTCTGGCCCTCATCTATCTACTAACTCAAAATAATTACATAGTGTCTCCTCCTAAAAGGAACTGGAACTTAGACAACACTTGACAGAATGGTGTCTCGTCTCAACTCTGCCACCTTGAGGCAAAGGCAGGTCCATAACCACAGAAGTACATTCTGCTCTTAAAGCAGCTCCCTCCACTGCGCTGCTACAAACGCTAGCACCCTGGTGAAAGCCTCCGTGCCTACTGCATGGTCTGGCAGCAGGCTACTCAGCAGACCTTTACCACTGTGAATTAGGGAAGCCAGGGTAAGACCCCGTTCATACAATGCCATATAACACTGATATAATACTACGGATAATGTAGGTTACTTGCTATTTCACCTGTGTACTTTTCTCTCTAACAAGGCTGTAAATAAAGTCTATAACTTATACTTGGATCTTTGGTAAGCAAATACAGCATTCAGTAATTGTTTTTGATTGATTTATAAACTATGGGGGGCCTCAAGGCTGGTACCTAAGCTACTCACCCGTTCGCGTTTGGCCATATCTGCAGCACTCATACCCTCAGCAGCCTTCGTCCCAGCACGGATCACTGCAGGAAAAGGGAAAAAGGCCAAGACACCACCCGGGGAATTTTCACTGAGCAACACGAGGAATGTGATTTGAATGATGCAAACTCTTTGTACAGGGCCCACAGGACCATGTTGGCCAGGATATGGTAGCATTTGTTGGGGCCAAAAATAGGCTACAGGGCTAAGTTCTGAAATTAGAGGTGCTCTCAAGGACTAAATGCTGAACAGTTTGTGACTTTGCTGTTCTCCTTCTCTCCCCTCATACACAACGTTAGGAAAGGGCTGGGGGAAGTTCTGAAAATAAGTACAATTAAAGCATCTGGAATGCAAAATGTTCCACCAACAACCTGCTCCTGAAACTGTGCTGCTGCTCATGTACTTGGGGGCAATCACTCAGCAGCAAGACAGGCCAGCCCAGAGAACAGACGCCTGCCAGAGAGGCCTCAGACCAAAGGTGATGCCACACCTGACGAGTCAGGGCTATGCAGCTGTGCAGAAGGAATGCTAAGAAACACTATGTGACCTAGAAAAAGGGATTTTGTTCTTTAACTTCAAGCTCATTTCTGATTTCCTTTATGACATGAAGGAAAGGTGCTAGTTGCACCTTTTAAATCCATGAATAATCCAAAAGAGAAATTTTAGTCATAATTTTCAATTCCTTCAGAAGCAGCAAAGATAACCTGAATATTTCCTTCCTCTTTGCTCTGCCAATCCTCTAATGAAAAAGTCTAAAAGCAATCAGGCAGAAAAGATAACAAGACTGGTTAATCCACAAAATGGGTAAAAGCTGCCTAAGAGAAAGCCATACCTACTAAAATGGAGTAACAACATAAACTGGTAAAGGAAGAAATTTGTGTTTTTAAAAATCTGAAACATGCCCCAAATGTACAGTGGCCGGCTTACTGCCATGGCACAGCCACTCACAAGCCTGGTTCCCACCTTACTCCACTACTCACAGCCTTCTCGGGCCAGATACAGGTTCCGGGTCCCAGGAGGCTTCCTCACTTTCCTCGTCTGAAGTTTCGCAGCCTCATCCCGGGTCACAGCCAAGTCCACCCTGAGCTGCCGGCCATCCAGTTTAAGCCCACCACCCTGTAAGAGATTGCAACCCTCTCTTCAAATACGTAACAAGCAGAAACTAACCTCCTGGCAAGGAACACCAACAAAAAGGACTCAGTGAACGACAGGGCAATTATGCTGTGGAAGCCACACCCCGGGATGTTTCAGTCTGGCTGGCTACCAGTGGATCCCCGGGTCTCACAACATTTAGTCTAGCTATGCAAAAGGTATGTTGAGGGCAAGCTGGGTGTGGTGGCACACACCTGCACCTGTAATCTCACCACTCAGGAGGCTGAGGCAGGAGAACTGCTGCGAGTTCAAGACCTGCCTGAACTATATAGCAAGTGAGCTCAAGGCCAGCCTGAACTGCACAGCAAGACTCTATTAAGAAAAAAAAAAAAAAAAAACTGGGGGTGATAGTATACGCCTGTAATCCCAGAACTTGGGAGGCTGAGGCAGGAGGATTGCCATGAGTTCAAGTCCAACCTAGGCTACATAGTGAGTTCAAGGCTGGTCTGAACTACAGGGCGAGACCCTGTCTCAAAAAAAAAGGGGGGGGGGCTGGGGATATAGCTCAGTGGAACAAGTGCTTGCCTGGTAATCACAAGGTCCTGAGTTTGATCCCCAGTACCGCCAAAAAAAAAAACAAAGAAAGAAAAAAACAGAAAAGAAAAAAGAAATGCCTTCTTTACCTCAGTCTCTGGAGAAGCAGCTGTGAGGCATTTCTGAGCAGCTTCTTGAGTCATGAACTGGGCAAATGCACAACCTACAGTGAGAGACACAAAATTCAGTTAGAACCCAATCTCCATGATCAACCAGTAAGCCAAAGACAATACTATATGACAAACAGCCACAGCCTGACACAGAATCAAAGGGGTAAGAAACATCCATTTATGAAGCACTATGAGACAGGCCCTATGTTGGATAATAAAGAGTCAAAAGCAAATCTGACAGTATATCTGCTCTCAATGTGAAATTTTATTATTTCTCTCATCTTCTCTAAGGTATCCAAGTACTACAGCCACATTGACTCTCTTCAATAAAATCCATACGAAATGATAGTGAAATACCAGCAGCACATTTAATTCAACATCACTTACTGAGTGCCTATTAGAGAACTAAAAGATGAGGCAGGAACTGCTTAACCCTAAAATTAATTACATCTCACTATCTCAGAGTCACTTGGGCGGCATCAGATAACAGCAGATCTGCCTTCTGGGGTAAAAAAGGCTGCTATTATATGAATGCCACAGGAAACCAGAAAGCCATACACTCAATTCTTGGCTCATGCTCTAGAATCTTCACAAGGCCTGTCATTCACTGGTTAGATGCAGGGCCATGCAGCCCAAACAAATTTCTGCTACTGACAATAAGCAGCTTTATAAGCACAGGAAAAAAAAAATGACTTACAGAAAAGAAATTCCAATTTCATAATATTTTGCTAGCAACCCTTTAAACTTTAAATATTTTCTCAAATCTAAAAATACTACCATATCACTTAGAGCTACTGGGTTTTATCTTCTGTAGGAATGAATGACAGCCAACTAACTGAAAGGACACATGTAGCAGGCCAACCCCAGGATCACCACTCAGTGAGGCCTTCTCTGCCTCCTCCAGGCAGGGCTGAAGGTTCCTACTTCCGTGTCTCCACCCCTTCCCATCTTCCACTCACATCTCCTACATCACTAGTATCTTCCCAAACAGAACAAATGCCTTAGGAATAAGGACCACCTATCACAGCATACAGCATTAACACATATTCAACAGGGACAAACGAATACAATCAGACCTCCACTTCCATGAATTCTGCATTAGTGGATTCAACCAACCACAGAATGAAAATATATAGGGGGGAAAAATATGTATATACTTAACATACATAGACATTTTCTCTTGACCTTCCCTAAAGCAATACAGTTGAATACATTGTACTAGGCACTGTACATAATCTAGAGATGATTTAAAGTACACAGGAGGATATGTGTAGGTTATATGCAAATTTATAAAAGAAATTATAACACTCACAGATTTTGGTGTCTGCCTTCGACTTGGAACTAATCCCCCATGGGTACTGTTGGACAAATATAATGAAAATACAGAGGGGGGAAAATACAGGGGAAAATGGGTAGAATGGCCTACTTGTTTCTAATGGGTAGATTGGCCTATTCGTCTAATATGAAGAAAATGGGTACTTTCTCTGTAGCTAAGAATTTATCACTGGACAGAGCTGGGGATAGAGCTCAGCGGTACAGCGCGTGCCTAGCAAGTGTGAGGTCATGAGTTCAATTCCCGGTACCAAAAAACAAAAAAAGTATTTATCATTGGAATTTCCAGGGTCAATACTGGGTTCGATCCTAACATTTCCTCGAAAGTCTACAAATAGTATTTAGCTCTTCTAGATAGCGAAGTGGCATGCTCAGAGGGATATTACAGAAGGAATACAGGGATGCATGATTCACAGGGGGTTTTTTTGTTTTTTGTTTTTGTTGAGAAAAGACCACAAAGCAAGTAATTTGAAAAATAAGGTCTAGGTTCAAACAAATACAAACACACACACACACACACACACACACACACACACACACACACGTATAGCCCAGTGGTACAGAGTACTTGCCCAGCACGCACAAGTCCTAGGTTTGATCCCTAGTATTGAGGGGAGAAAAGTTCTTAATCCATGGATAAGCTCTAGAGAAGCCACAAACCCTCTGAAGTGGCATTTTCCTCCCCACAGAGGGAGAAGGTTTAGGGCTTTCACTAAACCTCAGAGGAATCAAGAATCAGAATTAAGAACTCAGTGCTTTAGAATGGCTACAGTCCATAAAGTCAAAGATTATGAATGGGTTGAAAAGATGTTTCTCTAACAGTAATGTATTAGAATGTGGAATAGTTAACTCTTCCAACACAAAATAAATAGCTTTATGGGGAAAAACATTCATTCAGGTAGCACGCCTGCTACATAGTTTTTCTTCTGTTGCCATGCAACAAAGTTTCTCTCTCAGCCTCCCTCTCTAACAAAAACAACAGAAAAAAAAAAAAAAAAGATGCCAGTAATTTCAAGCAATAAAGAATGATTAATACTCATGAGATGCTATCACATTTGAAATTCAAAGAACAACAAATGGAATTCATTATCCTAAAGTAAATAAGCAAGAGCTTAAAATGCTTAGACAAAATTATGGCTGGCAACACCATTAAAGATGCTGAATTTGACATTATAGAAGATAACCTCAGAATGTCCTTGGATTCTATGGAAGCCAGTGGCTGGAATGGACTGTGGACCTTCTCAGAATAGCATATTTCACTCTCACATAAGCTAGTCAATGCCTAGGGCAGTGACCAAAACCCTTTAGGGTGAGGCCAACTGACAGCAAATACCTTTAGAATGCTCTGTGTCTGGATGCAAGACGATGCGGACATATTTAAGATCTCCAAACTGCAGGAGGAGCTCCCCAAGTTCTTCTTCCTCTGAGTCAAAGGACAGGTTTCTATGGAACACAACCAAAAAGATCCTAAGAAGGGTCAGCGACAAAGTGAGATCCTGTGTTCCAGGACGAAGTAAATGACATCAAGGGTCCTTTCCTCATAACCACCCTCCTTTGCTCAGACACAGGCCTCTGGCTTATAGCCAGGCCTCTGCTACATGACTCTGCCCCTTGGTCCCGACTGACTGACCCTCCTATATTTTGCCCAGGGATTTGAAACTTAAATAAACATATACAAAGACAGGAAGTTATAGATGCACAGTAAGTTCAAAGTAGCAGTGCTTCACCAGAGGGAGACTTCTGGGGTTCTATAAATATTCTATGTCATGACCTCGGTGGTGATTACATGAATATATACATGTGAAAATTTCACTAAGCTGTATACTTTAAGCACCTGAGCTGCAGAATGTATACTGCTTTAAAAAAAAAAATAGTAGTGTCCCCAGGGAAAAGACCCACAGCCTTCTCCAGCAGTGAGGATCACTGAACTATCCAGATTTTCATCCCTTCCTTGAGGTCTGCTCTTCAATAACTTTGCTTCTATGAGACACTCCAGTGTACATCAACAAATGCTTTCTCACTTAACATGGACATAATTAGTTTCTCTTACTATAACCACAAGATTCAGACTCACAGGAGTCTGAGAAAAGTTCTCTCTCTCTGTCTCTGTCTCTCTCTCTCTCTGACATTTTCTGCTGTGTCATTAAGAAATTCAGGTTTCATTAATATTTTACAAAAGTCAGGAAATCCTTCAAAGTAACACAGAAGCAAGCATGGTAAAGTTTACTAGCTAACTGAAAAAAAAAGAAAAGAAAACTACAGGTACAGTATCTCTAACTCAAAGATTCAAAGCCAGGTATAGTGGTGCACACCTGCAATCCCAGAACTTGGTTTGCTGAGGCAGGACTGTCATAAGTTCAAGGCTAACCTGGGCTACACAGTGAGTTCAAGGCCAGTGTGAACTACACAAGACCCAATCTCAACAAAAACTCAGAAACTTTTGAGTACTGACATAATGCTCAGAAAGTTCTGGATTAGCCAGGCGTGGTGGTACATGCCTGTAATCCTAGCACTTAGGAGGCTAAGGCAGGAGGATCACTGTGAGTTCAAGGTCAGATTAGGCAACATAGTTCAAAGCTAGCCTGAACTACATAGCAAGATCTTCCCAAAAAAAAAAAAAAAAAAGTTCTGGATTTTGGAACATTTTAGATTTTAGATTTTTAGATTAGGGATACTCAGCTGGGAAAGCCTATGTAAATATTCAAAACTCCAAAAAACTCTAAAATCTGTAACATTTCTGGTCTCATACATTCCAGATTAGGGATACTTGTTCTTTTGATGGAATTAAAATGTTGGAAGACTTTGTTTTCCTAAATTTTAAAATCGTGTGAAGTCTTCATTTCTCCAGCTATGCTCATCCTTCCATGGGTAGAACAGTCCTCAATAAATAGCTACGATCCTAACCCTGATTCTATTTGATGGAATAATCCAGATAAAGGTTTCTACATAAGATATTTCCTAATTACATCACTCTTCGAATTTACCTTATCACATACAGCCATCCTTCCCCCACCCCGCCGTCCCTTTATTTCTCTCATTTCTTTATTAACTGACATCTAAGAAGTAGTATTCTTGGTATAGAGGCTTCTGAGTGTAATGCTTCTTCCTTCTTGATAAACAGAATCTTCTACAAATACAAAATTATTTATATGGAAGTTTTAAATAATATGGTAAAAAAAACAAACATAGGAAGCCATACTGTTAAGTGAGAAAGCAGTCTACAGCACAGCCTATACAGGCTAAATTCATCTTTGTAAATATTTATGATATGGGCATATGTGGGGATGTTCTCTGAGTAGTAAGGTTAACTCTGTCCTTTTGCTCACATACTTCCCAAATCTTTTACAATGAACAGACGTTACTTGTATAACAAAAGTAATCTTAAAAGATTGTACAAAGGATAAAATATACATCTCTCAAAGCAGACCCAAATGACCCCACTGCAGTGGAACCAAAGAAAAGATGAAAAGGCTGTCTGAGGTATTCTGAGAACATCCTGACCTATGAAAACGCCAATCTATTGTAGCTGGAAGGGTAGAAACAGCAGCATGCAGTAAAACCTACCTTACCCCCAACCCCTGCCACCCATTTTCCTGGAAACAGATGGCACATCTTACTTTATTCTTGCCACTGCTTTAAAAACTCATTAGCATACAGAGGCAAATCATTTGGGGAAAGTGGGTACTGCCCCTGCACTCTCCTTAAAAGTCCAGAACCAGGATTTTTCTAACAGTTGAAGAGTTGATTTGTTCCAATGATACCACTTCAATTATGAAGAACGAAATCTCAGAGGATAAAACACCAGCATGCCTGCTACTGCTCATCTTCTGTTTTATAGATCTGATTCCCCTAAGTTTCTCATTGTTTGTAAGTCTCATAGCAACTATCTTCTGGGCTAGGTATAAAACAACGCCAAAGAAGAAATTGAGGAAGAGAAGTGGGGGAAAAGACAGAAAAGAGAGGGGAGAAAGGAGGGAAAAGGGTACAGAGGAGGGAGAAGGGAGAGGGTAGAGGACAGAGAAGGCAAGAAGGGATGGGACGGGACTGGATAGGACTGGACTGGACTGGACGGACTAGAGGAGAACTACTCAAACAATGCAAACAGCAGTTAAGATAGGAAGCATACCTAATAAAAACAGTTTTCCCTTCATTCACATCAGAGGGTAATTTCCTCTTCTTTGTCTTTGAGATTTGCACATCTAAGGTAAGAAGAAAAATAAACTGAAAAAAACTACTGCAAATCATATGAAAAAGGGCTAACTTCTTAAATATGTAAAGATTCTACATAAATTAATTTTAAGAACAATTTTTAAATGGACAAAGGATCAACAGCTAAATATATGAAAACTCATCATTAAAGAACAACAGCCAATTTTTACACAATGGAATATTACTCAGCTATAAAGAAAGACAAACTTAAGGCTTTTATAGGCAAATTGGTCACAATTAGAGACCATACTCATAAGTGAGGTAAATCAGATGTGCATGTGCAAACAGCATATTGTATCATTAGTGTAAGAACCTGAAGGTGGGAATATAAATTGGGAGGTATGAAGGGAGACTGTTCAAAAGTAAAGAGCAATCGGGATGAAGGGAAGGTGAAAAGGAAGAAAAGGACAGCTATGTAAGCATGTGTATACATGCAGGATGGCCAACATGGCTGCACTATCGTCTCATGTCACTTTGATGTAAGGAACAATCTATGATTAGTTGTTTAATCAATCTTGTATGTGTATTTGCATTATCCTGAGCATATACTTTGAAGTTATCCATGTATAATACAACAACCATTGTTAATCCCCTGCCACCCTATCTGTAATTCAGTTTTTGTACTGTTCTTGTGCTACTTTGTGTCTGTTTCCTAATGTTTTTGTTCTTTTACTTTTAAAATAAAAAAAAAAGAGTAAGTCTAAGAAAATAAAGTATTCTATGCATGTAAAAAAAAAGGAACGACAGCCAAGCTGGGTATGGTGGTACTCACCTGTAATGCCAGTAGTCACGAGGCTAAGAAGGCAGGAGGATTGCTACAAGTCTGAAGTCAGTCTTAACTACATAGCAAGACCTTGCCTCAAAAAAATAGGAAAAAGAAACAGCCAGACACAGTGACAGTAATCAAGCTACTTCAAAAGGTTGAGGCTGGAGGATCTCAAATTCAAGGCCAGCCCCAGCAACTCTGTAAACCCATCTCTAAATACAGAGTTGGGAATGTGGCCCAGTGGCAGGACACTTGCCTGGCATGCACAAGGCCCTGGGTTCAACCTCCAGTATGGGAGGAAAGAAAAAAAGGAAAAGTAACACAGGAGCTAGAGGTGCAGCTCAGGGATAGAGCAGCAGGTCCTCAGCATGTGCCAATCCTCGGCACGCACACACACACATCCCAAAAAAGGAGATACTATTTTTCACCCATAAATTGGCAAAACCAAAAAGATGAATGGAATATAATGCAGTAAAAAATGTGCAGCCATGAATGGTTGCACATACCTGTAATCCCAGCTAGCATTCAAGAGGCTGAGACAAGAGGACTGCCATGAGTTTAAGGCCAGTCTGAACTACATAACAAGACCCAATTTCAAAAAAACAACAAAAAAAATTTTTTAATTGTTTTAATTTTTTAAAAAAGTGTGAGAAAAAGATATTTTCCCACACTGCTATGACAGGGTAAACTTTTGAAAACATAGTATGTAGAACTTTTAAGGACAAAATATACCTGTACACATAAAATCACACACATACAAACATACTTATATTGTATACAAGTGTATGTGCGTGTGACCTGCTTATAACTGTGTTAAGACATTCTCTGCACACATAACAAACATTAACAGTGATAATCTCTGAGTATGTGTCCTACGAGCCTGAGAATCTAGGACATTCAGATTATTAAGGGACACTCACAGCTTGTTTTGAAGAATAAACACGCATGTTTATATATACACAGAACATTTCTGGAAGTTTACATGAGAAAAAAATAGCTATTTATGGGAATTTTGCAGCGGATTGATGAGAAACTTTTAATTTCCTATTATATGCTTCCTCCACTGTAACTTTTAACTTTCTCTCATTATCAGAAGCCAGGCCTTTCAGTTTTTAGGAGAAAGAACTGTAAGAAACAGTTAATAGGGGATCTCATAGTAGCTTCACTGGAAAAGCTTCCATTTTAAGGTATCTATCACCTTATTTCCTCAGATTTTTATATGGTCAAACCAACAAATCATACTTACAGAAAAGGAAGCAAAATAGCTGAATAAAAATGTCTAACCAGACAAATCAAAGGATCACTAATTGGCCATTTCTCATTCTGTAATGAACTGCCTTCCTCAATAAATGAGTTTATTCTCAATAATGGTAGCAGTGGGGATTGGTAATAGTTTTACAAAATGCTCCCAGATGCCCTTGTTATGAACTGAACTGTGTCCCTCCAAAATTCATCTACTAAAGCCCTAACTCTCCAAGTGACTATGTCTGGAGGCAGGGAATGAGGGACATAATTAAGGCAAAGTGGGGTCGTAAGTGTAGAGCTCTCTGATAGGAGTGGTGTCCTTATAAAAGAGACCACAGCATGGCATGTTCTTATTCTGAAGCATTCTTTCCCCTGAAGCACGCGGGGAAAGCTATGTAAGTACACAGTAAGAAGGCAGCAGTCTGCAAGCCAGGAAGAAAGCGCCCCAGGAACTGAATTAGCCAGCACTTTGACCTGGGACTTCCAGCCTCCAGGACCGTGAAAAAGTACACTTCTCTTGTTTAAGCCACCAGTTTGCCATGTTTCATCACGGGAGCCTGAGTTGACTATCCAGTGCTTAGCCCCACCTGAACTCAAAGGAGCTGTTTAATATGTAATTTGGAGTTAACATGTAATATACCCTGTTTATCCAGTATTCATTCAACATGGACAATCAAGAGAGAAAGAGGTAGTACTTCAGCATTAACTGAGGTTTTAAATTTCCTAAGAAACAGTCAGGCATGGTGGCACATGCCTGTAATCCCAGCACTCAGGATGCTGAGGCAGGAGGATCACTCCAAGTTCGAGACCAGCCTGGGCTACAAAGCGAGCCCAAGCTCGCCTGAACTGCATAGCAAGACCCTGTCTCAAAAAAGACAAAAAAAATAAATAAATTAAATAAGTAAGTTTACTAAGAATCTCAATCCTCAAACACCACTCCAAACTCATTTAAACAAAACAATAGAGCATGCAAGCAAGCAAAACCATCTTCTAAAAAGGAATATAGTGGTTTCTTTTAAAAGTATTTAAACATAAGTTTGGTAGAATTTAGGGTCCTACATAAAAAGAGCCCTGAAGCTAAGCATGGTGGTACACGCCTGAAATCCCAGCACTCTAGGAGACAGAGGCAGGAGGATCACAGTTCAAGCCAGTATGGACTGCACACCAACTTAGGGAGATTCTGTCTCAAAGTTACAAATAACAGGTCAGGTGTGGTGGCACACACCTTCAGAAAGCTGAGGCAGAAAGATCACTGAGTTCAAGGCCAGTCTGAACTGCATAGAGAAACCCTGTCTCAAAAAGACAAACAAAACAAAACAAAACAAAACAAAAAACAAGGAATGGGGATATAGCTCAGTGTAAGGACGCTGGGTTCAATCCAGGGTATACCAAAAAAAAAAAAAAAAAAAAGGTATAGGTGGGGATTGCTGTGCACAGAACTGATGTGCATTTCTCTGTAACATCTTTAAAGTCTGTGGCATTTATTAAGACCCAGGCAAACCTTCATCCTCTTGTTCTTCAGCACTGCTGTCACTTGGTACTAGTTCCTCATCACCATCAATGCTACCTCCTTCCTCCGCGTCACTGTCCTCCTGTGAATCACCTTCATCGCTGCTTTCTACAGGGGCTGCTCTCTTCACTGCTCTGCAATGGCACAGTCAGAACTAAGGATGTGACATATCAGCCACTCAACTTCATGATACACATCAACTCTGCAGCTGAGGGGCTGTGAAGACAGGAGGATTTTCCTACCTCTAACAGGCTCAACAGCTTACCTCTTCTGAACTGGCACATGCTTGGTCACCTTTGATTCTTCATGCTCCTCTTCCTCCTCTTCCTCCTCATCACTACCATCGACATCACTATCAACCCCAACATCATCATCTTTCTCTTCCATGCTGCCATTCTTTTTAACTGATGCCTGAGCCTTAGGTTCAAAGCACTTCTCACCTATGGTGCAAGATAAAGTTGGCAATTCACTTAATATCCAAAACAAGGTTATCTTAACAGGAGTGACACTTCCAAGTTCCTAATTTCTTCTGTTTTTTAGAATTTCACCTATCTTATCGTAAATCAGCACACCACATCTACCAGTTCCACATCCTCAAATTCAACCAAAGATCAAAAACTATCTGTTAAACATTGCATCTGTACAAAAGCAGACTTTTTTCTCATCATTATTCCCTAAACCATTCATTATAACAAGCACATGCATAGTATTACGCCACATTAGATGTAACAAGCAGTCTAGAGACACCGCATGGAAGAATGTGTATAGTTCTACACAAGCCAAGACCATTTTATAGTAATGAACTTGAGCACACAAGGATTTTGGTATGTGAGAAGGGTCCTGGAACCAATTCTCGAGAGATGATCTTATATAAGAAAAAGTAGGAGAGAGAAAAAAAGCAAAACCCTCATTGCCCAGACTCCTCCGAAATGTATTCCATTTATCAAAGGCCTGAGAGTAACCTGCCCCAGAACGTGAGAAGTAGCAATTGCACCTTGGCAAACAGCACACCACCTGTATACCACAGCCAGCACAGTGCTCAGCCTGGGGCCCTGCCACGAGCTCTGATCTCAGTGAGTTCTATTCTCTCAGCCCTTACAACTGAAAAGCCAATTGTTTTCTAAATAAACTCAAGTTTTAAATTTCTCTATTCTTAATGTTTCACCACTCCTATGAGAAGCTGGGAAAGGACACAAGCAGAAGGAAAAATGAACTCTCCCCACTCACAGCCACACCCTAGGAATAGGATCAAAAGATCCTATATCTTGGCACTAGATTACCAGACAGTCTGATGTAAATTGACACATAGCCCTGGGTCCATTCCTGAACCTGCATAAATTCAGTTTTCCCTAAATGCTCTATCTTATTCTTTTGGCTAATTTTGTGATTTGGTATCGCCAGGCCAATACCCCTACTCTCTTACAAGCAGGTTCTCTGTTAACATAAATTCCAAGACTTGCTTCCACACTCTTACCTTTTGCCCAACACTACCACACCTTACCTGGCGCAGAAACAGACTGTGTGTCTTTGTATTTATCCTTCGCCACAGCCCAGTCCACTGCCACTGTTCGCCCTATCAAACAGAAAAGTGACATCAGAAAGGCTTTCCTCATTTAACACGCCAACTTCCTGAGAGTGACTTCCTACCCAAGACAGTCAGAGAAGCAGTGGAGACAAAAAATGCCAACTCAGGGGCTGTCAGTCATTACATAAAGTTCTCAGTAGCTGCCTTTTTTTAACAGTGGACAGGATCTTAGCCCTTCTACAAAGCCGTATTTTAGATAAGAGGAAGTGGGGATAAAAAGGGAGGAAAGAGCCCGGTGTTGCACACCTATAATCCCAGCACTCAGGAGGCTGAGGCAAGAGGATCACCATGAGTTCAAGGCCAGCCTGCACCATGTATTGAGACCCTGTCTCAAAGAAAGGAAGGGGTAGTTTTTTCCAGTTAGACTAGCAAGGAGCAAAACAGGCATTCTAGAACCAGGCAGAGGCAGGAAGATTCAAGTCTGAGGCCAGCCTTGGCAACTTAGTAAGACTGTCTCATAATAATACATTTAATTATCTTTTCTTGGGGGGGGTACCAGAAATCGAACTCACAACTCTACACTTGCCAGGCAGGCACTGTGCCACTGAGCTATATTCCTGGCCCACAATACATTTAAAAAGGGCTAGGGATGTTGCTTAGCAATAGTGTTTGCCCATCATGCACAAGGCCCTGGGTTCAATTCCCAGTACCAAAAATCAAAAACAAGAACAAACAAAAAAAGAAATTCTGGAATAATGAGAACCCTATTCAACAATCAGGAAATCTCTAAGCTAATCTATTCTTTAGACACAGTGTCTGATAATCAATATGAGGAGTATTATTAGAGAGTTTATTAACAGCCCATGGACACTAGGCAGGTATCACAACCACAAAGAAAGAAGCTAGATACCAGCCTCCGTCTATCAGTGACTATTTCCAGGACATTCATTATAAAGTTAAGCTGTTCATGGTGGTGCACACCTGCAGTCCCAGCACTCTGGGAGGCTAATGCAGAAAGACAGTAAGTTCAAGCCCAGTGTTATGCTTGTATTTAAGTGTCCCCCACAAAGCTTCATACAGTCATGTGAGGGAGGGGGGTTTCAGAGGTATCCGAATCTAGAGTGTGTGACTGATTTATAGTGCAATGCCAGGATAAAGGGTGGCTGTGATTACTAAATCACTCTACTGATTGATTTGACACCACCCTAATCCTGGTAGCCCAGATACAATATAAGGAACAGAAAGAGGCCGATCTTGTTCCTTGTTGCTTTGTTATCTTCTGCTCACCATGAACTGTTTTCCTCTGCAATCCCCATCTGCTGGGACACCCTGCCTTGGAGCCAGCAGACTATGGACTGAAACCTACAAACTGTGAGCTAAATAAACCTTTTCCCCTTTAATTACAGGTGTCAGTTTTTTTGTCTCAGCAACGAGAGAAAAGTAACTAAAACACTCAGACTGAGCAAGTTAACAACTTAGCTAGACTCCTACCTCAAAATAAAAAAGTTGTAATCCCAGTACTTGGGAGGCTGAGGCAGGAGGATCTTAGTGAGTTCAAGGCCAGCCTGGGCTACAAAGTGAGCTCAAGGCCAGCCTGAACTGCATAGTGAGACTCTTTCAAAAAGACAAAAAACAAGGAGGGGGAGGCACTACAGATGTAGCTTAGTGCAAGGCCCTGAATACAATCCCCAATACCAGACAAAAAATAAAAATTTAATAATAATTATAATAATGACAATAATAACATGAAGAAGAAGGAGAAGGAGGAGAAGTAGTAGTAGTGAAAAAAATTTAAAAGATACTCTCATCAAATAAAAGAACCTTGGCCTGGGTTCTTAAGTTTAACCCTAAAATCAAGTACTAAAAATATAGTGGTATCTCAGTTCACAAACTTAACTGTTTCCACGATTTTGGTGGTAGAATTCCTTCCACAATTCTGGCGGCAACTGAATTGCAAGTTTGCAAAAGAATTAAGTTCATGAATGAGCTATCACTGTATTTCTAAATGCTGACATATTAGCAGTGAACTCTCCACAGTACAACTACCTTTAGAAAATGTAAAAAATAGGTTACTGTGCTAAGTCACGCAAACACCAGAAATATTTGGGCCAACAGTATGGGCATAGAAAACTTACCTTTTATGTCTTTCATGTTCATGCCTTTGAGAGCTTTTCCTGCTTCTAAGAGATTTTTGAACTGAACAAAAGCAAAACCACGCATCTTTCCATCTGTTTATAAATGTACAAAGATGTTAGAGGCAGCAAGAGAGAGCCAACAGAACACTACAAAGAAAATCACAGCAACTCAGGCTGGCAAGACAGCCCAAATCCTGCCAGCCAATCATGAGATCTCTTCTTCAAAGTAATACCTTATACACCAGTGATGGTGAACCTCTTAGAGACTGAGTGCCCAAACTACCACCCAAAATCCACTTATTTATCACAAAGTGCCAACACTGCAATTAAACCTGAATACTAAGTTTTTAGTTTAGAATAAAGCAATTCATACATTAACATGTTTGGTCTTTTTGAGACAGGGTTTTGCTATACAGTTCAGGCTGGCCTTGAGCTCACTTTGTAGCCCAGGCTGGCCTTGAACTCACTAAGATCCTCCTGCCTCAGCCTCCTGAGTGCTATGATCACAGGTGTGCACCACCACGCCCAGCAACATGTTTGGTCTTAAAAGAGAAACAAATAATACCTATGCCACAGGTTTGGCACCTCCGTTGTACAGTATCCTCCTGCTGAGTGGACCCTGACTGAGGCTTAAGGAGGGTTAATACCAATAGTAACTAATCTTCTAAAACTAACTGTGATCTATCTAAAAATACCATCAAGGGAACCACACTATTACTTGAGCTATTTATCAAGCACTCTGCCAGACACTTCCTAAATATCATATGATCTAGGGCTCATGAAGAGCATGACATGAATGCTGCCTTTCTAGGTCACGGCAATACAGAAAAAAGACGGGTTAAATAGCTTTAAACTAACTCAGATAAAGTGAAGGTGTACTCGTACCTGGCTTCCTTGGGATATTTACTTCCAAGACAGCTCCAAATTGAGCAAATACTGTTTTCAAGTCATCTTCTGAACACTGAAGCCAAAAGTGAAAAAAAAAAAAAAATCACAGCAAATAAACACGACACACCAGTTACTAAATTCTTCTTTAGGAAGAGTCTAAATGTTTTTAGTCTTTTACTTTGGAGACCAGGACACAAAGCAGTTCCTAATGGGGGACATCTTACTTTGTATCTAAGAAGCCAAACAGACAAACATCAGGGAGCTTTTTCAACGCTTTCTCTGTACCAGCTTCCCCCAAAAGAGCCATCTTCACACTTAGTGTCCTTACTAAATTCTTATTTATACACGGCTGTTTGCTTGTCTCAACAGACTGAGGTTTACTCCCAGAAGGAATTAGGCCCACAATACCACCTTGGTGATGGTTGCAACAGCGAGCACACCCTGGCTCCAAGAGCTTCATGACACACAGCTGGTTGACTACTTACCTTAAAGCTCAGGTTCCGAATAATTAATCTGGCTTTTTTATGTGCCACTTTGGCTTTCTTAGTCTTCAGCTCCTTCTTTGGAGATTCCGAATTTTCTTTAAAAACAAAACAAAACACGAGATGAATCTGTGCTCCAAAACCACCCATCTCTGGAATAGCCATCAGAAAGAAAAGGCTAATAGTAACAGATGGCATTTACCACAGAGTTAAGCATGGCAGTATCCAAAACACCAGATTTTCCAGACTGAGATGGAAGCAAAAGATTAAAATGAGCATCAAAATATGCCAATGACTTCAACATTGAAAAGAAACGCAGGGAGCTCTACGTTCCAGACGCTACCCCCACGCCACTCTGCCTGGCTCTTTCACTTTCACAGTGCTGCTCCTCACCCTGCAAGGACACTCTCTTCGGTTACTAGAAACTCACCATTTTTCCTCTTTTCCTTGGACTTGTTCCTCACTTTTTTCTTGGCAACGCTGATGGTGATCCTGCAACCTTCAAAGGTAGTGATCTCCTTGAGGGCTCTCTGCACATCTTCCAGCATGGAGAAAGTAACATAGCCAAAGCCTCGACAGGCCTTACTCCCTGGAACGAGGCAGGAAGGAAGGGAGTAGGGGTGAAAAGGGCAGAGAATCAGAAGCCAAGAGCACTAAACCAGGAAATCCTCAAAGCCGAAGCTAGCAGATATCCCCGGAAGCCATCCTGCGATCAGTCTACCAAAAGCCTCAGGGGGGAAAAACAAGGCTGATGTCGGTGGCTCCTTCCCTACTTTGTTCAGAGACTGTTAGGTTTCCTCTCCTGTCCAAAGTTAGCGTCTCGGGGCTGGGGATATAGCAAGCGCAGGGTCCTGAGTTCGATCCCCAGTACCGCAAAAAAAGAAAAGAAAAGAAAACAAAGTTAGCGTCTCGTTGCTAGCTCCTCTTCTTCCCCTCTCAAGAATATGGAAGATCCATAATAGATTAAGATTAGGCCCCCAAAAAAGAACTTAATGTTGAATAGAAGGAAAGATCCCCAGGGAAAGTAGAAAAAGTAAGTATGATAGCTTTGAAAATCAGAATATAATGATGCAGTCCTTTCTTAGAATAGATCACCAATAAATGCCCGAAACTTTGAAAAAAGAACCTCAAAAAATAAGCACAAGGTCCTGAGTTCGATATTTCCGGTGCCAAAAAAAAAAAAGCACCGCTTTAGGAGTCTGCAGACATTATCAAAGTCTTAGCTATTCAGTATCAAATTAAACTTTCCAAAGCAGCTGTAAATCTCTATCTTCAGGGCAGTCCAAGGTAGGTAAAGCAAATATTACCATCCTTTTTTAGAAAAAACAATCTGAGTCAGGTGTGGTGGCACACGCCTATAATCCCAGCACTTGGAATGCCGAGGCAGGAGGATCATTGAGTTTGAGGCCAGCCTGGGCTACAAACTGAGTTCAAGGCCAGCCTGAACTGCACGGTGAGACCTTGTATCAAAAAGTCAAAACACAACCTGCGATAGAGAAAAATTAGTGAGTGTTGTAAAGGATGTTAGTAGCCAAACTAATTCTTCCTTATCTACTCCAATGTTCTTCCACACGACTCCACAGAGAAGAATATTAGAACCAAACAAATAATTACAAATATCAAATGTAATCTCCCTCTGTACTTTTTTGGTATTCTTTTTCTGGTTTAACATTTTTTGTATAGTAAAATTTTAAGTAATTTTTTGTAGCAAAAGCTGGGTCTGGTGGTATACAAACTTGGGAGACTGAGGCAGAAGGACTGCCATGAATTCAAGACCAGTCTGGGATACATAGCAATACCCTGTCTCGAGGAAAAAAAAAAGGAACTAGACAGAGCGGGGTGTGGTGGCACACACCTATAATTCCAGCACTCAGGAAGCTGAGGCAGGAAGATCATTCCTAGTTCGAGGCCAGCCTGGGCTACATAATAATCTTCAGTTCAAGGCCAGCCTGAACTGCATAGTGGGACCCTGTCTCAAAAAGACTAAAAAAAAAAAAAAAAAAAAAAAGAACAAGACTAAGAAGTCTGCCCCACCATCACAGAAGAAACAGAACTCTAGGGTTCTGCCTCTCTTTCAAAACCACTTAAAGTTGTCACTCAGCACCAGGAAAATATACTATGATGTAGAGATTGATTTTTTTTTTTTGTCTTGAAACTCCCTCTCAAAAACCTACCTGCTCACCTTTCAGAAAACAAGAAAAATCAAACCATTTCCTGATGAGTATAACCAAAAGTTAAAACAGCTCAAATGTGAAGGAATTCAATACCCAAATAAAACATGTTAATAATAATTACATCTGCACAAAGCACTCTCACTTACATCGAGAACACTTACAACAATCCTGTGAAACTATCCCATCTTAAAGAGACTGGAAAAAATAAATAAATAAATAAATAAAATAAAAATTAAAGAGGCTGGATGACATGCCACTATTAAGGAAAATCTCACCTCACTCACCCATCCCACTGAATCTATCATTCTTTTCAATACACCTTGGCCACCTGAATAGGAAAGTATAATTTTCTCAAAATGAAATAAGAGGTGTTGTTAAGGTTTTGGATGAAGTCCACAAGGTCAGTAAGATTACACATACCCTATATTCTGAATACTTAAAGGAATTTCCATTTCATGGTCTGTCCTTTCCTGAACATAACCATCTGACACCATATAGCAGCTGTTTCTCAAACTGTTTTGACAACCCACAGACAGGGTCCTATACTGAAACAAGTAAAGACATAAATTCTTTATATAAAACTGACAGAAAAGTTTTACAAATGAATACTTGTACCTTATACCATATATAGATATATTCCTTTTATTCTACTTCATTTTTAAAAACTTTCACACAGCCAGGGGTGGGAGTGTACACCTTGTAATACCAGTAGTTGAGAGACTAAAACAGGAGAATTGGCTGGGTGTGGTGGCGCATGCCTGTAGTTCTAGCACTCAGGAGGCCGAGGCAGGAGGATCATGGAAGTTTGAGACTAGCCTGAGCTACAAAGTGAGCTCAAGGCCAGCCTGAACTGCACTGTGAGACCCTGCTTCAAAAAGACAAAAAAAAAAAAAAAACCCTGGAGAATCATAAGTTTGAGGCCAGCCTGGGCTATACAGAATTCAAGGTCAGCTTTGACTACATAGTGAGATCTTTTCTCAAAAAAACAATAACTTGGGAGGCTGAGGCAGACAGATCACTGTAAGTTTGAGGCCAGCCTGGGCTACAAAGTGAGTTCAAGGCCAGTCTAAACCACATAGTGAAACTATGTCTCCAAAAAAAAAAAAAAAAAAAAAGACCTACTAATGGGTAATGGGTAATAACCTGCAGTTTAAGAAAAATTAATGTATAACACTCTCATTCACTTATATCTATATTTAGAATGCCAAAAACCAGGCAGGTGGCATGACTCGTACAGCCAGGACCACATTGATGATCCTAACTACAACTTCTCTTACTAGCAAATAGAAGCCAAATGGGCAGATTATTAGCACATATCATACTGCCTGTTCACGTACTCAGACACCATGGGGGCGGGGAGTCCAGGAGATGCCAGTTCTCATCAGCTGTCCTGCTGAAAGGCAAAGAGGCAGCCACCTAGAGAGACAGCCTATTGAGTTGGAAGGGAGTTAAAAGTACGCTCTGGGTAACACCAGCTACCTATCCTGGGTGCCCCTTGACAGTTTAGGTAAGAGGAAAGAATGCTTCCACAAGCCTTATAATTCTCTCACCTTCATAAATGCCAACTCTCCATCCTGGGTGATATGATACATATCAAACCGAATGTGAAGCATACAAGCAGTATTCCATGAGTCAGCAAATCTCTCCAGCGGCTCCAGCAAAAGCCTTGGGATCAGAACTGACCTCCCAACTCCTTTTTTTCCTTATATTCCACATCTGACCAGTCAACAAATCCTCTCAAAAGACATCTACTACCCAACCACTTTCATTTCCCCACCTCACTGCACAGTCCTGGCCCATGATCTCCCACTGGATTATTATAAGGACCTATTAACCGGTCTCCTTATTCCTGTCATACTCTCCAATAGTCTATTTGCAACACAGGATCCAGAGAGAATCTTCCAAAATATAAACCAGATCACAGTTACTGGTCTCTATCAAAACCGGTTCCCCATAAACGCCAAAGGCTGTAGAATGGCCTACAAGAGCTCATGCGCTCTGGAACTCCGCTGCTCACCTCTATTTGCCTTTCCTCAGTCACATCACCCCAGTCCCTCTGGCCTCCTTGCTTCTCCTCCCATATACCAGGCACACTCCTGCTTCAGTATCTCTTTTTAGTACTGGGCATTGAATCCAGAGCCTCAGACAAACCAAGCTCAGTCCACTGCTCAGCTACACCCTTGGCCCCCTTTGTAAAAATTTTATTTTGAGACAAGGTCTCACTAAGTTACCTAGACTGTCCTCAAATTTTCAATCCTCCTGCCTTAGCCCCCTGAGTATCGAGAATTGCAGGTGGCGTGTAGCACAGGGTCCAGCCCGCGGCGGCACCTTTGACCTTGCTGCTTCCTCCAATTAAGCTGTTCTCCTTGAAAGACATCCGCTCACCCTCTCACCTTAGTCTGGGCTTCTCTGGTCAACTTATCCACACTCCCACTCCCACCCTCGCAGCTCTCTGACATACAGACTTCCCACCCCTTCCCTGATTTATTCTTCTCCTTAGTATGTATTACCATTATCACTATGCAGTTGGCTTATTTACTGGCTGTGGATTTCCTGTTTGCTGTGCACCGCTGTACCCGCAGGACCTACAACAGAGCTCCACGACACTGTAGACATTGTAGGCATTCAGTAAGTACTCGCAGAACAGATAGACGAATGCATGGCATAGTGGCTAAGAGATCCAAGTCTAATGGTCAAATGCTGGGTCTGTTACTTCCTAGCTGTTCCAACTTAGTTACTAAATTTCCCTAAGTCCTCGATTCTTGTATACAAAATGGGACTAAGCCTCCACAATAAGAATGTCAAACTCAACCTTGCCTTGCAATCAGCTGGCTCTCAGTACGCCTTACTAATGCCTTATTAACTGTTAACAATTTTCATTATTACAAGTAAGACACAGGCGAACGTGTATAATAAATGGAAAGCGCTACAGAAACGGGAGGATGCTTTGCCTCTCATAAACCAACCCTATGCGTCCCTATAAAGCAGTTTGGAAAAGAAACTCCAGTTCCTTGTCTGAGGGGAGGTGACGCGTGGTTCCCTACAGTTCGGGACGCTGTCCCCGCTCGCATCTCGCCCCCAGGAACCTCTTCGACCGCCTCTTCGATCGCCCCGTCCCCTACCTTTCTCCGTTACCACGAAGCACTGCTTCACTGGCCCCACCTGACTGAACAGCTCTTCCAGCTGCTCACTGCGGGCCGATGGCGGGAGGTGGCGCACAAACAGGGTCAGGCCGGCCATAAAACCGAAGTGCGTGACGCTACAGGCGTCCAGGCCACTGCATGCGACTGAAGAAGCTGGTCTGAACAGCAAGAACACGCTAAGGGGCCAGAAGATCACGGATGTGCTCATCGCTCAAAAGACTCCGGAGGAAAACGTAAGGGGAAGCGGAAGAAACGTTCCGGAATTTAAAAAATAGTGGCCCGCCCAGAGGCGGGGGCTCTTGAGTGAGGTTCCACCTTCTGCCCCAGCACCGTCTCTCCGCCACAGTAGAGAAATTCGGCACCCGCAGTTTATTCTGTCTTGAAATCTCATTTCCAGGAGTCGACTTCAAATTCACTGGAATAGGCAAAAGTCATTTTTGCGCCAGGCCTTATCCAAGATCTAACATGTAACAGATGCTTAACAAATATTTTCTAAAGTGTCCCCTCAGATATCCAAAACTGCACATGATATCCAGATCATGGGCAGAAACTGCAGCCAGAATGCACAGACACAAATATGTCACATACATGCTTGTATCCTCTGAGACAGATGTCACCTCGGCCTCACTGAAAAACTAGCTACTGGAGTGTGTGTAGACACAGATGATACACGCTATTCTCTCAATAAATATTCACTGAGCCCCTACTATGTGTCAAGCATTAGGGATAAAACTGGTGTGCTAAAAAACACAAAGTCCCTGCTCTCCTATAGAATATCAGCTAGTGAGTGAGACAGACATTTCTTTAAATTTTACAAATATATTGCTGGGCATGGTGGCCGACTCCTATAATTCTAGCACTTGAGACGCTGAGACAGAAGGACTGCTACAAATTGGGCAGTTTGTGTTACACAGTGAGTTTGAGGCCAGCTTGAATTATAGAGTGAGACCCTGTCTCAAAAAAATAATGCATATGTACAGATAGATAGAGATATAGGTAGGTAGATGGATAGATGGATAGATAGATATCCATGCATACTGCAAGATCACATGAGAAAGAACATAATACCCAGAACCAGCCCCGCCCAGAGATAAAAGATCTTCCCTAGGTAAGCTTATCAGACAGACCCACAGCTGAGATGTTTCACCAGCCAAAAGGATATCTAGGTGCTTCTGGGCTCTGGAACATAGAGAACATTTGCCATCCACAGGGCTAAGGGACAGGCCTGTGTGCAAGACCATTGCACCTGCAGAATGCCCAGCTGAAAGAAATGCTAAAGGCATTTTTTTAATCATTGCTTCAAATTGTCCTGCGTCTGGGTTTGCTTTTGATTTTTTTTTTTTCAGTGCTGGGAATTGACTCTAGGGTCTTATGCCATGATAAGCAAGTATTCTACCTCTGAGCTACATCTGCTGCCCAAAATCATTACTTTTATTTTATTTTTGTTGTACTTTGGGTTAAATCCAGGCCCTTCTCACTGAACTATATCCCCAGCCTATTTTTTTTTTATTTTTTATTTATTTATTTTTTTTTTTGCGGTACTGGGGATCGAACTCAGGACCCTGCGCTTGCTAGGCAAGCGCTTATTCCACTGAGCTATATCCCCAGCCCACCAGCCTATTTTTTAAAAAAAAAAAACAAAACAGGGTTTTGCTTACTTTCCCAGGTTGTGTTTGAACTCACAATCCTCCTAAGACTTCCAGGTCCCACTCAGTCAAAATCATTGCTCTTAAAGGACAGTAGCATAGTAGGTGGAAAATTCAAAAAGGGTGAAAGAGAGAAAAAAGTAAGTTGCACTTTCTCTTGAGCCCCATTCACTTTCTTTTTTCTTTCCAGGTCAGATGAGTAATGTGCCGATGTCTTAACAAGGTTTGAGGGAAGCACATCTCATACAGATGGCATGAACACCCAATCATCACGCTCACAAACCGAAGGATCCCCATTCACTTTCAGTACCTTTGTGGTGGAAGGATGACCAGTTGTAGTGATACAAGGGAAAGAGAAAACACTAAGCATCAGATTTACGAAGTCCTGCCTCCAAGTACACAATATATGCTTCAAAAACACACGTCTTTTCTCTAATAAATTTTCCTACTCTTATGACACCCACATACAGTTTTTGTGTTTGTTTGTTATTGAATTTTTGAGACAGGGTCTTGCTATGCAGTTCAGGCTTGCCTTGAGCTCACTTTGTAGCCCAGGCTGATCTCAAACTCAAAACGATCCTCCTGCCTCAGCCTCCTGAGTGCCGGGACTACAGGTGTGCGCCATCATGCTCCGCTGTTTGTTTTTTGAGACAGAGTTTCATGTAGTTCAGGTTGGCCCTGAACTGATGGTAATCCCCTTGCCTCAGCCTCCTGAATGCTAGGATTACAGGCATACACCACTACACGGAACACTACAGTTTTTTTTTAACACAAAATTTAAGAAAGAAAGCATTGAAATACAAAACAGGTTGTTAGGGCTACAAGGTAAACGTTATGTGGTACAGAGTCATATAGATAAAGGAAATCAGTTAGGTCATTTGAGCAAAGCTGATTTGGGATTCAACATCCCTCCCTCTTCTTTTTCCTTCCTGTCCTATTCCCCACCTTAGGAATCTTAGGAATCAACATTCCATTCCCAAAGACCGAGTTACAAGGTTCTGAGGCCCCAGTTACGGGGAGGCCTTCCCAGTCCTGGATGTAACATGTACAGGGAAAAGAACCCTGAGAAGGTTGTACCAACATCCTGTACTCCCTATGAATGCTGTATACTGAGACCCAAATTTTCCTTAAAGGACAAAACCATCAGAGGGCAGCAGCCACCCACAATGCAGGGTTTTGTACCCCTCGGGAAGGACAATGGCACTACCACGCCTTTCACTCTCCCACAGTTCACATGCGGGTCCCCATCTCTTTCCTGCCCCACCCTCTCCTAGCCGCTCATCTCAGGGAGGGCATATGGCTCTTCGATCAGGAATATTTGCTCATCCATCTACTCAGGACACATGCAGCGTTCTTTATTAAATAGCAGGAGCTGTGGAGCCCTGCAATGTGGCTTCCAGGGGAAATAAACCATCAGCCTGCCCCTCATCCATCACTGTGCAGGAGCCTGGAAAGGAAGTAAGTGAGGCCTGGCCTGTTCTCGCCAGCCTCTGCCAGGCCTCATCTCTCTGTCTTCAATCCCCTCGCAAGCTAAATCTTCTATAATACCAAACAGTTCTTGTTCTTCACACTTCTCACAACTGTAATTAATTACTTGTGTTATTGTGATTATTTATGCAATCAGTTGTTTTAATGCTTGCCCTTCCCCCAAAAGACCTGCAACTTCATACATCCAGGACTGGTATCTTTCTCCTTTGCCTCTCTATTCCCAGCACCTAGCACACTGTAAGCTTTCATGAATATTTTTAAGAGAATCAATGAATATAGGTGAGCTTGTCCCTCAGTCCCCCAAAGTACCAAGATTTGGGATTGCAGGGCATCTGGATTAGGATCTACCTGGACTTCTTCTGGGAAATGCGCAGGACAAGGCATGGAACGAAAAGGAAGGAAAGGCTGTCTAATCCAAGTCCTGGCCTCTTTAGGGAGTCATACGGCTATGGTAATTCTTACTGAGAAAAATCAACAAAATGTTAGAGCTGTCCTCCCATGTCTTTTTCCTTCCTCACAAGCCCCATTTAGAGATGAAGTGTGCATGTGCATGAGAGAGACAGACAGACTGGGGTCTCTGGGGCTTGGACTGCTCTCTTGGGAAGTGTGTGTAGAACCCAGTGGCCCATGATGTGGACAGGGAGAGAGAGGGCAGCTGGCCAGGATCCCAATTAAAAAGATGGCAGAGGGGGCTGGATGCGAGCACAAGCAGTTGAGCCAGATGGAAGGGAATGCGGGGAAGAAAGCGTGCACCTTCTCAGAGCAGCGCAAGCACTCCTTGCCTGACACAGTGCTGCCCGAATGCTGGGCCGCTACAGCCACTCACCAGTGAGAAATGCCCGCAATTAGGAGGCTGGCAGTTCTCTGGGCCTCAGCCCAGAGCGACAATGCAGCAGGAATTTCTGAGCCAAGCTGGGCCAAGTGATGGCGGAGACACAGTCAAAACGACTCCAGGTGCATCCCTCAGCCTCGCCTGCACCACTGCCTCCCATTTCTCTCCCCACTTTGACTCTCCCTCTCCTCAAGACACTGCTGGCGCCCCTCCTTCCTCTGAGGCTGAGGCCCTATGTGCTCCTCTCAGCCAAGCCAGACCTTCATTTGCAAGGAGAGCAGTCTTGAATTCCTCCACAGACCTGGCCTGGCTACCCAGGGCCTAAGCCCCTCCCAACCTTCCCGCCTGCTTTCCCCTTAGCTCCCAGTCTCCCTTCTCCAATCCCCACTAGCTGATGGTCAGATTTGGAAGAAAACCCACTCGAGTTCCTGTTTCTCCATTCTGAGCCTAGTGTGCATGCCCCTGTAATGTGTAGGACATCTGCCAAAACATGGTCAGATTTTTATTTTCAAACCTAATCCAAGCCCCTGCTTTTGTGCCACTCTGAACCACTGCATTTTAGCCAAGTGACAAATGTAGAGCTCCAAATGAACTACTCCAGGCAAAGGAGGGATTATAGAGTGCCTGGTGGCCAGACGTGTTCATGGAGCTCTGCATTGTGAGTTCTGCTTTGGGTGTTAGGCTTCAGCAGGGGCACTTCCCTGGGGACAGGCTTACTCCAGGAAGTATCTGCACATATGGGAGAGGAGAGTTCTAGAGGATGAGGATGGGCTGGCTGTGAGCTCCAGCCTCAAAGAGGACCTATTGGTGGGTGGAGAAGGTAACCTCCTTTGTGAATCCCAAACTGTAGGAATGTGGCAGGGAGACTGGTGGGATTCCAGTCTCAGGCAACCAGGTGCTTTTACATGTGTAGCAGTATCTCCATGAAGGACTGTAACCCTAACTAACCAGCTGTGTAACCATTACCTGAAGCCAGCTCCTAAGAACACAGGTATTTTCACTGAGGACTAAAGAGTTTCTGTCCCACGTCTCAGGATCACATGCCACCCCTATGAAAAGCCATTTCCCAGGGAGTCAGAAGGATCTTCAAGGGACAGGACACTCACTCAACCCAGCCACCAGATGCATGACTAACCCTGGATTCAGAGGCAGACTTGCCCACCTCCGCTTCTGATAGAGCCACCGCTGCTGGCACCCCATTTAAGCTTTTCCAAGAAAGTCAGAACTTCCTCCTCTGAAAATATTTTATTGATAAATTAACTCTGAAAGCATTTGCCTCCCACCCACCTGCTGTGAAGTCTCCTGAATGGGCTGTGAAGCCTTCTGTGGGGAACGGTCCCATAGAGGACAGGCAGTCTCAGTCACCACAGGGGTGGGATTCCTGGGCATGGCAGAGGTGGGTACGGGGCCACAGCAGGGCCCCAGGTCTTCTGAGGACAGCCCCTCTCACTCATCAGAGTGGAGCACCTTGGAGCTTTATTGCTGGTGAAGGCCAAGGAAAGTGGGACCCCTGCCAGCTTAAAACTGCAGCTGAGGGCATCAGTGCCCAGGGCTCCAGAGAAGGTGGCACTAATTCCCAATCAACAGAGCCTGGTTGCTGACCCACCCACCCAGGGGCCCTGGATGGGGGAGAAAGTGGGAAGAGGTATCTGAGCCAGGCAGGATTGGGGCAGGGTTACAGTGTGCAGGTCTCAGACAGAGCAGGTGCCAGAGAGGGGTGTATGGTGGCAAGGCAGTGAGGTGCCTGCCTTATCAGAGGTCTATTGTGTCGCTACCCACGCTCAGCTCATCGATTTGTCGACAAGCATCCAGGAATTGCTCCTGGAGCAAGGCCTCCTCCACCTGCAGCTCAAAGGCAGGCTCTGGGGAGTCGTGGGATGGTGGAGACAGGGCCTGGTAGGATCCTGAGGCCTGGAGGCTAAGGCTGCTTCCAGAGGGTTGCGGGGGACTGAGGACACAAACCAGTGGACAACGTAGAGGCCTGTCCGGGCTGGAACACAACAGCATGGATGAGCTGTCCCGCGATAGTCCACACAGGGAGCCAGATGAGGCACTACTGCCTGCGGGCCAAGCCCCAGGAGAGGGGAGCTCTGGAGGTGCCTGGGAGCTGGGGGCCTCCTCTGACCTCCCACTAAGCCCAGCCCTGGTCTCGGTTCCCAGTGAGGAGGTGCGGTAGGGGCCCAGCCCAGGCAAGGTTTCCCCAAAAGTAGGGCCCTGGAAGAGGCCAGGAGCCAGAAGTGCCTCGCTACAGAGTGCCTCCTCGATGCTGCGCCGAAGGTTGATTGGGGAGGGCGGGCGGAAGTCCACAGTGCAGTCGCTGCCGGGGGAGGAGGCTGGGGACTGGACCAGGTTGTTCGCGGCTCCTTCGAAGCCGGAGCAGCCACCGCCCTGAAGGAGCAGGTCGGGGCCTGGGCCTGCCAGGGCGCATAGCTGCAGCAGCTCCGCGTCGCCACGAGCAATAGCGCTACCGAGCGGCTCCTTGTCCTGGGGCGCGGTGACCCAGCCTCCGGGCAATAGGGGGGCGGCGTGGCCCGGGGACAAACGGAAGATCTTGGCCCAGCAACGCGGCGGCACGCGGGGGCTGCAGAGCGCGGGGTAGAGGCCCAGCAGCGCCAAGGGGAGCGCGACGCCCACTTCACCCAGGCGCAGACCCAGCTGGAAAGCCCACCAAGGCCAGGGCCCCTCCAGGCCAGGTTGGCCGCCGTAGCCCAGGGCGTGTAGGACCTCGTAGCCCTGCAGAGCTCCGCTCAGCAGCCCGAAAGTGCCTGCCACCGGGGCCGTGCGCGCCGCGCGCCGCCAGGACTCCCGCGGGGCGAAAGGGCTGCGAGCCTGCGGGACCGGGGTCGCTCCCTTGAAGCCAGACCCGCCCAGGGGCGCCCCGGCCCGCCGCCGCCGACCCCTGAAGCAAGAGAGCGCCAGCAGCAGCCCCGACAGCAGGGCGGCGAGGAGGGCGTGCAGCCCGCGCGAGGCGAGCCGCAGGGGCCGCAGCGGGCGGTGCGCGGCGCTCCCGAGGGCCGCAGCGGCCGCCAGCCCCAGCCCCAGGAGCAGCAGCGCGGCCAGGCCGGCGGGGCAGCGCGGCGGGCGCGGCCGGGCCAGCAGCAGGCAGGCCAGCCCCAGGCCAGAGGCCAGGCAGGGCAGAGGAAGATCTTGCAGCAGCAGCCAGGCGAGCGCCGGCAGCCGGTCTCGGTGCCCATAGGCGTCGTAGAAGAGCGGGAAGGCGCGAGAGGTCCCAGCCGAGAGCAGCAGCAGATCCAGCAGTGCCAGGCAGGGGGCGCCGGGAGGGCAGCGCCAGGGCAAGAGGGCCAGAGCCAGCAGCGCCAGCAAGGCCACCAGGCCGAAGAGCGCACCTGCCCCGTACACGTGCGCCTCCCAGGCCAGCCCCCAGCGAGCCCGGGCTTCTGCCCAGTCGGCTTCCAGGGTCAAGAAGAAGAGGGGCCCCCGGGAGGCAGGAGGCTGCACCTCCGGATCTGGCAGCTCACCCGTGTCCATGCTGCAAGTCTCTGGCCCACACTCCGGCTGCGCTGACGGGTTCCCAAGGCTGGCAGAAGAGGGGTCATCTGGGCCAGAGGTGGGAATGGTGGAGTCTACGGGCAGAGGACGTTTGGCTGAGGTGATCGTGCAGTCTTGACCCCCACCCCTAGGCAGTAGCCGGCGGGAGTCCATCAAATCACCCAGGATGCACCTGTCCTACTCAGAATACTCCCCAGCTCTGTCTTTCACTTCCTCCTCACGCATCCCAGTCCCTCAAGCCAGTGCTTCAGTTCACATCCTCCCTCTCCCTTCTTTGTTTCTCTCAATCACTCCGTGATTCTACTGAGAAAGGTTTTCTCCAGAGTCATAGAACTTTATACCTAGAAGGAACTGTGGACCACCCCCCAGTCCTATCCAATCCCGCCATCAGAAAGGAAGTTTGTGAGAACAAGGATTGTTATTCCTTTTGCTCATATCTGAATCTTCATGCTTAAAGGGTTTGTGGCACATAGTTGACACTGAGCAGATACTCATTGAATACATGAAACATTTGCCAAGTGAAGATACTGAGGCTCTGCAAAGAAGCACTGACTTGTCGTGACAAGGTCACAAACCATGCAGAGTGCAGCTGCCATCCAGATCCAAGCACCAATCAGAGCCTCCTTTCTATTCCAAAATGTCTTTATAATACTAATCTGCTTATCTCCTGTTCTGCACCCCTGACTCCTAAGTGCCACTTTGCGGCTAGGAGATGCTTCTCTTCACCTTCCTAGCTTCTCCCTCCTTGTCCCTGTTTGAAGGAACACACTTGCCTTGTACATATTCACACTCAAATTAGAGGGAGAAGGGACTCTCCTGTCCCCTGCACTCTGGGGACACTATTTCCTCTTAGTCACTGCCCTTTCTACCAGCTACACCCCAATCTTCAGCTTATGCCTGGCTGTAGCCCCCATACTGACTCACCCACAAGCCAAGTCTAAAACTGTCAACACAGATGCCCCTTTGATCTCCCATGCACAGATTTTACAGAAAGTGACATTGAGGGCTGGGAATATAGCTCAGCGGCATAAGCAACTGCCTGGAAAGTGTGAGGTCATGAGTTCGACTCCTGGTACTAAAAAAAAAAAGTGATACTGAGATGAACTCACCTGAGTCTCAGAGGCTCCCCCTTAAACTCCCAGAGATGAATGACTAGTGACAGCGTAGGATGATAAATGCCACCTGAGTGTGTGAGGCCCTCAAGTACTCTTGGGTTTAAGTCAAGCCTCTAGCCCCCTCCTGTGTGCTAACATCTTCCCACATCCCTTGAAGAAAGGAAAGTCAATGAAGTGGGCAGGGGTGGAGGAAGACCCTGGTTCTACTCTGCTGGAGCTAGAGAGAAGCTCAAAAGACACCCAGGAATTCTATCTATGGCTAGGCAATGGGGAACTGTTGGAAACTGACCTCTCCCACCCCTTCCCTCACAGTCCCAACAGGACTGCAGAGATGGAGGAAAAAAGGGTAGCAGTGGAAGATGGGGACAGCCTGGTAGGGAAGGGGAGGAAGGCAGACAGATGTAGAATGGAGAGGGAGGTCTCCGGATGATCACATGCCTGCCCCCACAGCTGGCCATGTCCCAGCCAATTCAGCTGGACAACACAGGAAGACTGCAGCAGCATCTCTACCCTAGGCAGTGCCACTCATGCTAGGACAAGCAAAACCCAGCAGTTCTGAGGACAAGAAAAAGGAATGAGAAGACAACTCTGGGAGGACAGAATTAGGGAACCAGGGAGGGTTGAGAAGGAGCAGCCAAAAAATTAAATATGTACAACCTCCTGCCAACTGCAAACAGCAGCATGTACCCTGATTCATCCCATTCTCAAAGCCAACCTGGGTAAGAGTGCCCACTGCATAGGGCAGCTGTGAGGATAAGTGGGAACATGTGTCTTCACTCTTTGGATCACCTGGTATGTAATGATCATTCAACGTAAGATTGTGGTCAGCATCCTCATTGGCTCATAACCCTCACTGATCATCAGTTTGTGTTTTATGAGTGTGAGCAATTCTGTCCTTAGACTAGCTCTTGATTTAACTAGATGATTTAACTTGGTTTAACTAGATTGCAGCAAAGGCTTAGCACATTCCAAGTATGTTTAGATACTCTTGTGACTGACAACAGTCAAATGTGAGTGAACACCAACATCTTGTTTCACTTTATGAACTGTTTGAAGAGTACCATGCTGATGACAGAAATACCCCTGAACAGTCATAAAGACAGCGGCTCTCAGTTAGATGAGAAGCCATTCGTCTACAAACAAATAGCTTGCTGATCAGAGGAGGGCATCATCTAGCATTAGCAGGATCAAATAAACACACTCCCCGACCTCTCATCCTCTGGTCCCCTCTGGTCCTTGTCAAAATCATTGCTTCTGCAAAGTGACTGAACTAGCTTGGTCTTTCTTCAGCATTTGGGCTCTTTGGAGAGGCAGAGGGGCCCTGCCTAAAAGCCCACTATGAGTATCAGCTGTCACCTGTCCTCGCCCCCTGCACAGACAAGTGTGGTTCTCCGGGTCAGCTCCGCTTCACTCTCCTCCATCTTCACCACTTACCTATGGACCAAAGAAAACTTCATCTCTCATCTCTGTCCCCAAGCCCTATGACAACCAGGGCAAATTTCAAGATTCATAAGAATTCAGAAAAGCAATAGAAGCCAGGAAACAAGCAAAGCCTAAGTGCAGCTCAGGTGTCAGTGAGGGAGTTCTGGATTAGGAGCTTTGTTTCCAGGGGTCAGAGTGTGCCTAGATGCCTGCAAAGGCCAGATGTGGGTGGGGACAGGTGGAAGGAAGCCTAGTTTCTCCCTTCAAAGGGTCCACTTGACCTCATCGCCACCTCTGCATTTGTGATTTCCCCAGAAAGAGCCTTCAGTTTCTCCCAGAAGGAAGTGACCTTCAATCTGTCCCTCCATGGACCCCTCTCCTGAGCAGGTCACCTCTTCAGGGAGGTTCCATTCTGGCCTTGTGACCCCTCTTGACCTCAGGGGTAAAGGAGAAGATGGGATGTCAGTGTAAGTAATTGATAAGTCCGAAGCTGGGTGGGAAGGTACAGGGGGAGGGGCCATCTCATTCATGGAAAGCCAGACCTGATTATCCCCCAGCTGCCCACATCAAAGGGCTTGGAATGACATCCCCACTCTGGATTCTGGAAGCTGCAGCTCTTTAGTGGCCGGGCTCCATCCCTCCCCACCCCCACCTCCAGGATCCCATAACACTGATATTCTCCGTGGCAGTGACACTCAAAATATTTAACAGCAGGATAGAACAGGTGCCAGCCAGTCAGAACAGTGCCCTGCCAAGATGGCCAAGGAGTGGACAAGAGCACTCACAGGGACTCAGGACAGAGTAGCCAGAGAGTCTTTCACTGTGTTATGACTGTTATGTACAACTGTTGGAGTACTTAGGGTCCTAATACAAGCTCTGTTCAAGGTGAAGGGGACCTATGATCAGGAAGGCCTAGGAATCCAAAGTTAATGATAACTAGGTGAGAAAGATCCTAGAAGAGACACAGAGACTCTTTGTTCCCTTACCTACTACAAGCACTCACACACACACACACCCGCACATGTGCGCGCATACGCACACTCCAGTGTGAGCAAGGCCCTCTGGCCTTATCTCTAGAAATGTGGCCCTTCTGGGTTTATCCAGAGGAGCAGCCAGGAAGAGGCTGGAGTCCTGCAGCCATCAGTGAGGAGGGGGAGGAAGGCGGGGCTGCCAGCCTGCCAGGCTCTGCTGCCTCTGATACTGTCCAGACTCATTAAACCTGCCTGGCCAGCACTGTCACCCAGGCCGACAGACTGCCAGCCAGCCTCCTTCCCCTGAGGTGCAGAGCTGCCCCCATCCCCCGGTGGCTCTTTCCACTGCCACACACAGGCTGCACAGGGGAGTGGCTGGCACCTCACCCACTGCTGAGAGAGCACAGTGACAGAGGCTGGAGCCAGAGGAGGGATGTGGTGTCAGGTTTGGGGCTGGAAGAAGGTAGAAGACCAGGGGTATCCATGGCTGAGCCTAGAATGAGGGCTCTGAGAGCCTTCACAGCCACAGCAAATGCTTTAAAGAGCAAAACTTAGCTTGGACGTTGCTCTCCATAGCTCTGGTGGCCTCATCTGCCAGGCCCTGTTCCCAAGCACCTATGCCCTCTGTGAGGCATCATCTGTTGGTTATGTGTTGTCCTACCATCACCTGCAGCCAAAGCCAGGGTGGCTGTGCAGTGGGGTCTGGAAGTATATTTGGGATGCAGTCAGAGAGAAGAACAAGGTTAATAGCTACTACTTTAAATGTACTTCTACTTTGTGACCAGCATCATCAAGCCAAGAGCTTTTGTCATCTAGAAGCTTTACAGTATCTCTGCAAAATGAATACTATCATTAAACCCTAGATAAATAAGAGAATTTAGACTCAGAGACATTAAGTAAGCTGCCCAAGGTCACCCAGCTAATAAGGAAGCAAAGAGACTCAAAGTCAGTCTCAACATGCCACCCACTTGTCTAGAAGCGTGTGTGAAAGATTCCGTTGCATGAAGTTGGCATCTCTCTGCCTGTGGTCTCCTCTTCAACGTCTTCCCAATGAGGGCCCGACTCTGCCTGTACCTGACAGTGTGTCATGTCAGATCAGAAGGCAGAGAAGAGTTGCAGGATTGGGCTGGGGGCGGGTGGAGAGGTAGGCTAGGCCACCCACACTGGAGGATGGGGTGAGCCCTGCTCCACCTGTCACCAAGCTGCTCTGCCTGCAACTGCAAACCTCTCAGAGGACTTATTCCTTAATTCCATGGTGAACCTTCCCCTGCAACACTTGTTCAAGGACCACTGATGTATGTTTGTCCATGGTGATGATGAACAGCATGGTGATTATTGTTATAAAGACAATGAAATTAAAGTCTCAGAACACTGATAAGTGACTGGTATAGCAAGTGCTCAAGAAATAGTTGTCAGAGCCAGCTGAGCTGATACTCACCATGTGGCGCTGGTGTTGTCCTGGTTGAGGCAGTGCTTAGGAAAGCAGCCTGGTCCAGTAGGCTTGGGCTTAAGAGTTTCCTCTCCAAAGAGGGTAGGGACTGGGACAGAGTAGTGCCAAAAAACCCTGCAACAGGAGCATACAAGGCTCTCAAGTGCTACCCTACCAGCCAGCTGTGGCTTTTAGGACTTTGAAGAAAATCCTGTACTTCCCAGAGCTTGTACTGAAGAAGTGTACCCCACATCCTAAGCTTGTGGGCACCTTTTGCCAAGCTAGAAGAACCAAATCAGAGTCAATGTTTTGGAGAGAACACTTCCCCTAGGGCCTGGAGAAGCAGTGCAGGCCTCCCCGGTCCAAGAAAGGGAGTGCTGGTCAACTCCCTGGCATAGCACCTGGCATGCAGAGGGCCCACAAATGTTTGCTACAATGACATGAACACTCACCTGGAGAATCTGATACTCTGGAGGGAGAGTTTGGGGATGCTGTTATGCCTGGGGGGCTCAGGCCTGAGAAGTTCCGGAGTGGGGACAGAGTAGTGCCAAAGAACCCTGTAAAAGGAGTCCAGGCTGAAACTGTTTCCTGTGTGCCAGGGGTGCCCAGCAGGGGCTTCCCTGCAATGGGGTGGGTACTCACCGAAGGGTCCCAGGCGCCCAGCAATCTCTGCCAGGCTGGCCCGCAAGCTGGGCAGGAGGGGCAGCGTTCGATGCCCCAGTGTAGGGGCTGCACCTGCTCTCAATGCCACATCGAACTTCAGCTCCAGCTCGCTATGATGGGACCTGGGAACACTGGATGGTGGCGCTGTTGCTGTCAGAGCAGTGGCCCAGGTCACAGTGGCCATCCTGGGCTGATAGGAAGTAGTTGGACGGTGGGTGGGCCCAGAGAGGGGGGACGTGGACTCAGCAGACAGGGAGGAGGCCCAGGGTGTAAAGCTGCCCTCAGCAGAGCCCCATTCTGAGGGAGAGTTCCCAGGGGGGCCCACCAGCAGTTCCCAAAGGGGGTCAGTCCTCAGCCCACTGGCCACCTCTTTCTCTGGCTCCTGGGCTCCAAGGGAAAGAGCCTGGGTCTCTGTGACAGGGTTCCCCCAGACAGCCGCAGGTCCCCGAAGATGGAATTTGAAGTTCAGTCCCAGGTTGAGAGACAGTACGGAGGCCTCGCTCTGAGGCGGTGCAGTCAGAGTGGTAAGGGCACCTGGGACAGAGGAGGCAGGCTGGGGCCCCACAGGAGCGGCAAGCAGGACCCAGCAGAACAGCTCCAGCCCCAGGCAGCCACGCCCTGCCATGGCTGCACCAGGCCTCAGCAGCCAAGGGGGCCAGGAGCTCCCTTCTTGAGCACCTTTTGAGCTTCAAGGTCCTGGAGAGAAGAGAGGCCTTGTGAGCCCTGGTTGCCACCACCCTCTTCCCTTTCCCAGGATCGGATAGCCTAGAAGAGGCTTCTTTCTGGTCATAGAGAAGCAGGTGGTGGGGGCAAAATGCAAACTCTGCCCCAGGAAGAGTCAGGATGGCTCCTCTTGCCAGCTCCATCTTGTGCCTTTAGGTCCAGCACAAACCCTCCCCTATAGCTCCCCCAGCGCCATCCCACCCTGCACAGGGGGACTGGAGTCCACCGCAGCCAGGGGACCGGCACCCTTAACCACAGCACAGAGGTGGCCTTGGGCTCCCCGGTGCAGACTCTCTTCCTCCCTTCCCCCATCTTCCCAGACTCTCTTCCTCCCGCCTGCGGAGGCCTATAGTGCAAAGCACCCTTCTGGGGATACAACTATGATCAAGCAAACCCTCCTGGATCTGCCCAGACCCCCACTTCTGGCCCCATCTGAGATATCACTGAAGACCCCTAGAGGGGCAAAGCACAGCCTGAGAGTTCTGCAGAGCCAGAGACTGCAGGGCTGTGCCCAGAGCAGCAGGGTCTCTCTCTCCCCTCAAGCCCTCCCCTTTCTTGGGGTTAGGGCTGCTCCCCTCCTAGGGAGTATTTGGAGGAGGGGCAGTTAGCGTTTCTGGCTTCCAGGGGGAGAAAGCCAGGCAAGCTGGGCCGGGCCGCTGCAGTGACTCCTGCCCCCCCCCCAACTCTCCCCTCCATGCGCACACATCTGGTGGGGGAAGGGAGGGTGAGCCAGGGACACACGTGCAGCCGGCACCCTTACATCACACACTCGCCACACCTAGCACCCCTGACACACCCACTCACCCTTCACATACTCCTGCACACACGGTGCACACGCACGTGCCCTCCGTCCCGCTAAGCCCCCTCCCTTCTACACGGGTTCAGACCCCTGGAGCTCCCACCTCCTCTCTCTCTCCGTCTGTTTCTCTCTGTCTCTCCCTCCTTCCCTTCCTCCCTCTCAGCATATACAGTCGAAGAGGCACCCCCAACACACATGCACCCTGTCAGACACACATCACACATCAGCAGCCCCCCCCACCCCTACACGCCCACCCCGGGCAGGCACACATGCACGCTATGTACACACACACACACACACACACACACACACACACGTACTCCTTCAGTCTGGACCCGCCGACCTGCTCTCTCGCTCCCTCCCTCAAACGCGGTTCCTCGGCCAAGTCCCCCGAGAAGGGGCGCGCGCGGTGGCCCCTAGCTGGGCAGCGCTCCGCGGTCTCGCCCGTCCTCTCAGCTGAGCAGGGCGCCAGGACCGGAGATCCGGACCCCGTCCCCGCCGTCCCTCAGCTCGTCCCGGCGCTCGCAGCCTCGCCGACCCGCTGCCCCCCGGCCGCCCCAGCCCGGCCGCGGCCCGCAGCGCTCGCAGGCGGGAGGCCCGCTCGGCTCGGCTCGGCCCGGCCCGCGCCCCACGCTCCCTCCCGCGGCGCCGCCTCCTGGCTGCGCGCCCGGCTCCCCGGCCCCGCGCCCGCGCCGGGCTCCACGGCAGCCGCTCTCTCCCGCCCTCCCCGCTGCTCCTGCCCGCCCCCCTCGCTCTCTTGCTCCCACCCAGCCCACCGCCCGGGGCCCGCCCACCCGAGCCGGCAAGCACAGCAGCGCCCAGCCGCGGCCGCCTCGCTGCCGCGCCACGCGCGCTTATTCACCCAGCGCTGCCAATCAGCCTCGGCGAGCTCGGGCGCCTCGTTCTCAACCTACTGCTGGCAGAGCCGCCCAGCGCGCACCGACAGGCACGCCAACCCCATGAAACGCACCGGCGGGCCAGGGCACGCGCGTGTGCACACACATGCTCACGGGCACACACAGCAGCCTGCCTCCATAGTACCCCAGGGCATAAAAACCACTCTGTCAAACTCTGACTATGAATAGTATAACTTTACCTTGGCACGGCCCCATGAATGTCCCCATTTTCCAGGTAGGTAGATTCAGACCCAGAAAATTGCCCAAGATCACACAGCTTGACAGAGGCTTGAACTCAGTCTCCCTGCCTGCCCTCTCCACCACCTGGTGGTTTGCAAACAGTTGTACTGCTGCAGAAGAGTGCCTCCAACACTTCACAGCCCAACTGCCAAGTGCATCCCCTGCTGTAAGATGAATCTCTTTTGCCAAAGAAATCTTTGAAAAATAGTTTTAGAAATGTCTGCAGGAAGCAGGGCCGGGTGGCACATGCCGTAATCCCAGGACTCTGGAGGCTGAGGCAGGAGGATCACTATGAATTCAAGGCCAACCTGGGCTACATAGTAAGCCCCAGGCCAACCTGAATTACATAGTGAGACACTGTCTCAAAAAAAAGCATAGGAGAACATAAAATACTTGCGGTTCCCCACACCAAAGTTTTGTCCTCAAAATCAAGACATTCATCCTACTGTCTGCAGAGCACTATGCTGGATGCTATCTGAGTCTCTTCCCTTATTCTGAGTTACAAGCCAGAAAGAGAAAAATTACTGTCATTGTGTCACGTTCCTAGATGTGCCACTAAACCTCCTTTCCAGTTATACCTCACTCCTGCTCTGTAAGGTAATGGGGGGCGGGCAGTAAAGAATTACAGAGGCAGCTGAGTGCAATATGTGCCTGTAATCCCAGCTACTCAGGATGCTGAGGCAGAAAGATGCAGAGTTCAAGGCCAGGTCTTGAGCGTGAAAGTGAGGCCCCATTTCAAGGAAAAAAGAATTACCTAGGGCAGATTCTGCCCAGAGAGCAGAAGTCACACTTGCCAGGCAGGCACTGAGCTACACCCCCAGCCCCTCACACTTTGCTCACGGTAGCTATTTGATAAGTAAATGAATGATCCTGGGGCCTATGTGGGCAGTGAGTTGTGTTTCAAAGAGGCATCTAGGACTCATTTCCCGATCCCAGAACTCCTCCCACACCACTGATATAAAAAGAAATCAGGGTACCAAACAAGACACTGCACGGGGCACCCCCTAATTATACTATCGGGCACTGCTATCAGGCTTCCCTCACCTCCCACAGCCCATTAGGGGCTGCCTCAAGGCAGCATATGGGGGCTCAGTTTCTGGTTGCCTTTCATGTACTTAATAAAAGCTCTCCCACTGGAGGTATTTTCTTTGAATCCTCCTTGTAGAAAGTCTCATTTCCTGCTAATCGCATTCACTTAAAGTCTTCTAAATAGAAAAACTGAAATGAACATTCCCCAGTACATTAAAATAGCAATCCTCCATGACCAAGTAGGGTTATTCCTAGGAATTTTATTTTGAAAAAGATATTGAAATAGGAAGTTGAGGCTCTGGATTAAGGCAGTAATTGAATGCATCATCCAATTCCAGTCTCCCCCAAAACCCCATTAGAATTTCAGTAGAGAGACTTTTAAATCAAGAGCTAAACCTCTAAAGATAGAGAGACCAGGAAAGGAGACAAGGACAGCAGAATTTCTGAGGCAGGATGCTAGGCAAGTCATGCGGTGACTGACTTAGCCCTGAGGAAACAGACCTCTCCAGCTGGCAATGTGGAGACTGGGAGTCAACTCGGTTTACAGTGCATGACTCTCAGAAGGCACAGAAACTGGCAGTCCAAGGTGCCTCTGTAACTGTGGAAGTGGTGGCTAAAGAGTAAGGTGAAATGTGTTAGATTCCTGACACATAAGCCACACAAGCAACAGTCCTTCCCAGATTCCAGGCAGGATCTGGAGGTTTTCTTCTGAAGAAGCTAGGACAGAAGGTAATGGGACTTGAGGCTTCTGTCACAGCCAGGCTCCCCCAGTGGTGGGAGCAGGACCTTTGTTCTCCAAGCTGGAGACCGGAAGACTATCATGGGACACTTCACCAGCCCAAGAGGAAAGACTCGTAGAAATAGGCAAAGGTAGTTCTGCAAATCCAGTCCAGCTAGATCTCTCTATGGAGTCAAACTCATCCTATGAGCTTGGAATCTTATACCCCACCCTCCAACCTTAATCATGACCCAAGGTCATCAGACATCAGGAAATTTTCTAACACAGAGAGACACAAAACATGGAAAAGAGTAACATGGAGGAAATAGGTTACATAGAGAGAAAAAAGGCATCAAAAAGACTTTACCAATATGTACAGGGGGGAGATGATGCTACATCCATAGTGGAGTAAGACGCCAGCCTTGTGCTGTGGCGCATGCCTGCAATCCCAGGTTCTAGGGAGGCTAAGGGAGGAGGACCACAGATTTGAGGCCAGCCTGGGCAGCTGACCTTGTCTCAAAACTAAATAAAAAGAGTCAGTAATGTATCTCAGTGATAGAGCATGTACCTAAGTGCACAAGGCCCTGGGTTCAATATCCAGTACACACATAGACATACACATAAAGAAGATTCTATACAAAGGAACTTCCAGAGATTCAGAGAACAGCAATAGCAATAATATTTTAGAAAATAAAACCTCAGGGAGATAGAACTTTTGTAGACAGGAAGGGGACAAAATGATGGAGGGGAGAGAAAGAGATGAGGCATAAAAAGAATTAAGCCGTGTTATGTACAGGCACCCACTCCTCATGATGGGTGCAACTGTTATGTACTGAAAACATGTATTAATGAAACTTTTTAAATTTGTGAAAAGAAAAGGAAATCATGACAGCAGAAACAAAATTTTATAGGAAGTCAAAAAAGTTGATTAAATTTCACTGGGAAATTACTAAGAGACAGGAAACACAGGACAGAGAAAATAAGCACATAAGAGGATAATTCCAGGAGACCAAAATCAAAATAGTGTAAGTTCTAAAAAGAAAAACAGCTGGGAATGTAGCTCAGCGGCACAGCGCCTGCCTCACAAGCACAAGGTCCTGAGTTCAATTCCCAGTACAAAAAAAAATTGATTGAATAAAAAGAAAAACAAAAGGTCAGAGGAAATCGTCAATTAAGTAATTCAAGTAAATTTTCCAGAACACAAGGACCTGAGTTGCCAGATTGTAAGTTCACCAAGACGCCAGCATTGTGGATGAAAATAAAGCCACACCAAAGTACATTAAACAGAAGAGTCTAGAAACTTGTGTAATAAACAAAATATCAAACATAAGAAAGTCTTTGCATTTCCCAAATGCATTACTGGAAGTTAAAAGCAATACTTTCTAGTTTTTGAAGAAGATGTCTTTCAGCCTAGAATTTATTTATTTATTTATTTATTTGGTACCAGGAATTGAACTCAGGGCCTTGCACTTGCCAGGCAGGTGCTTGTGCTGCTGAGCTATATCCCTGGCTCAACTTAGAATTTAAACACAAACTATCAACCAAATAAGTTATATTATATACATTTTCATAGTTAGGACACTTACTTCCCACACACAATTTCTGAAAAAGCTACCAGAGAAAGTTCTCTGCTAAAAACAGAAATGAAACAAAAGTAGGTGATGTAGATCGCAGGAAACACAGGTCCAGTGCAGGAAAGAGGTAAAAGTGGAAGCTCCTTGGGAGATGGTGAAGGAAGACACCAGAATGTCAGCTGTGCACCACATGGGGAGGGAGATCAATTCAGACTGAAGTGCTGTGACTCCCTCAGCTGGCAGGCATATTGGCAGCTGTCGTTTCCAAGGGTCCTGCTGCCACGGCACCAGCGTTAGAACCTGTCAGAATACCTGGCAAGGCTGGGTTCTGTTCTTATTTGCACTTGCTCTCTCCTGATCAAAGGTTGTAAGTTACAAGGCTCCTCTCTATTCCCTGCTGCGTAACCAAGAGTGCTGCTCCCATCTGTGCCTGAGAGGAAATGAGACCAAGTTCCATAGCAGAAAGCAGAGAGCAGCCTGCTGCCCCATCCATATTCTGTCTAGAATATGCCATGAGCCCTCACTGCAGTGAGCTCTGTCTTCCCCAGGACTCTGTGATGACCTTGCCCATTGATCGGCTCAAAAAACCATGTACACCTTCAAGGAAGTTTTTTAAAAAGCTACACCAAGACCTACAGGTGATGCCCAGCATCTCTTCTCCGATGAATAGGGATCTGGCAGCACACTGTTCTTTCCTCTCCTAGCTGTCCTATGCTTGTTTGTTGGTATTGTTTAGCAGTGCACACATACGTGATGAAACTGTAAGGAGACAAAAGAAATAGCATCCTAGAAGTGAAGAGAATCATTCCTGGATAGGGGAAGCAAGGATGGAGTAATTATGACTAAGGATGGCAACTCTATGAGACTCATGTTGTTGTTGGTTGGTTGATTGGTTTTTTGAGACAGGGTCTTACTTTGTAGCACATGCTGGCCTTGAACTCACAGTGATCCTCCTGCCTCAGCCTCCTGAATGCTGGGATCACAAACTTAATTTATATGCTAGACACATGGGTGTTCATTTTCTTATTTTTCACTTATTTTGTTTTTTCTTTATATTTTTTGGTGCTGAGGACAGAGGCAGGGCTTTGTGTGTGTTAGGCAAGGGCTCTGCTCTGAACTGCACTCCTAGTCCCAGTTTCTCATCTTTTGAAATGTATGTATGTATACTTTTCCCTTTTTGTACCTACAATTTTATACCCTCTTTTGAATATATGACTTTTTCAATACCAACTTAATGCATTAATATAATTTATTATATCAATAGGCCAACTAAGAAAAAAGTATGATCATTTAATTAGATGCCCAAAAGGCATATTCAGAAATTAATAATAGGAGGATATTTCCTTAAGTGATATTCTACTTCCAAAGAACAGCTAACTCCATATGAAGCAGTTAAATACAAGAGTCATCCTCACTTATTTAGAAATGGAGATTTCTGATCTCAGTGCCAACACTTAACTATGTTTTGCAAGTTCCAGCCAATGAAAGAAGACCAGAAGTAAAAGGGAGAAAAGGACACAGAGAATACAAGAAGGTAGGAAAGAAGTACAAGTAAAAGGAGAGGGAGGGGAAACAATAGGTGCAAAATATCAGAATATAGTAATGAAGAAACTACAATATCATAACTGTGTGAAGTAACTAGAAAATCTATCAGAAAAATGTGATTAAATTGAAGCTAAATACTCTTATCACTGGCTTTTCTGTGTAGGAATTAGGAGAAAAGTCTCATCCAATCTGGGCAATAACTTTATTGGGCCAGGTGGTGTTATACACCTCTAATCCCAGTACTCAGGGAGGCTGAGGCAGGAGATCACTGAGTTTGAGGCCAGCCTGGGCTACAGAGTGAGTTCAAGGCCAGCCTGAATGATGTAGTGAGACCTGTCCCAAAAAATCTAAACAAAAAAAAAATAAAAAAGAAGAAAAGAAGGAAGCAGTGGAGGCAGGTGCTGCACACCTATAATCCCAGCACTCGGGAGGCTGAGGCAGGAGAATCGTTGTGAAATCGAGACCAGTCTGGACTACAAAGTGAGCAAGGCCAGCATGAACTGCATGGCAAGACCCTGTCTCCAAAAGACAAAAAAAAAAAAAAAAAAAAAAAAAAAAAAAAAAAAAAAAAAAAAAAAAAAAAAAAAAAAAAAAAAAAAAAAGAAAAAAAAAGAAAAGAAAGAAAGAAAGGAAGGAAGAAAAGAAAGAAATTCATTAAGAAATTATCTTTCCAGGGACATAGCTCAGTGGCACAGCATCTGCCTGGCAAGGGTGAGATCTTGAGTTTGATTCCTAGTACCAAAAACAAACAAACAAAAAAAAAGAAATTGTCTTAAGCAGGGTATGGCAGTGCCTGCTTGTAATCTCAGTTATTCAGAAGACAGAGACAGAAAGATCACAACTCTGAGACCAGCCTGGGAAACTTAGTGTGACATTGTTTCAAAACTTAAAAAAATAAAAAGGTCTGGGGATATAATTCAGTGGCAGAGCACCCCTGGGGGTGAGAGGGAGAGAGGGAGAGGGAAGAGAAGGAACAGGAGGAGGAGAGAGGAAGAAGGGAAGGAGGAGAGGAGAGAAAGGAAGGCAGATGGCAAGAAGAGAAAGAAGGAAAAGGAAGAAATGAACTTACTTGAAGAACACAGCAAAACTTTATCAAGAGATCAAAGAGGGCTTGATTAATGGAGACACAATGCTAGTTTCTGGATAGCATCCCTCAATGTTTTATGAGGTCATTACTCTCTCCAACTTGATTAATATTTTAATACTATTCCAATTAAAGTATGAATATGATATCTTAAATTTTTGAAACAATTAGTCTGAAATTCATCTGTAAAAATAACAGGCAAAAAGTACTTAAAGCACCTTTTGGAAAGGAGTGGCACACGGGATTTTTGGCAGAAACCTGCTCCTCGGGTAGTATATACTCATTCATGTACATAAATGTTAAACTACACCACAAAGTTTCAGTGAGTTTTAAACAAAAACTGTGACACTGGCACAAGAGCCAACAGGAAGGTCCAGGAGCAAGAAGCAACACTTGGCACTTAGATCCCACCTATTTCTGTATTCCTCACAGCGGAACCTCTCCCTATTGCTGGCCGTTGCCTGCACCCACCATCTCCTCTCCTCTCACCTCTTTCCCCAGTCTCACTTCCTGCACTGAAAAAACTCTTGTCAAGTCCCCATGACCTCTGGGTCACCAAATGCAGTGGACCTGAATCTTCTCCCTTGACTTCCTTAAAACAGTAGACACCATTGGCCCTTGTTCCCGGTCTTGGGGTCCTCCGGAGAAAGAGAACCTACAGGGTACGTGGATGCACTGCATAGCCTTAGTATGTACTATTGACACTGTGATGATGAAGGCTGAGAAATCCTACAGTCTGCTCTCTACGTGCTGGGGGCTTAGGAAGGCCAACCATATAGTTCTAGTCTAAACCCAAAGGCCTGAGAACCAGTGGAGCTAATAACGTAAGTCACCACCTAAGTCCAAAGCCCAAGACAGAACCTCTGGTGTCCAAGGCAGGAGAAAAATGAACGTCCCAGCTCCAAAGAGAGCAAAGTCACCCTTCCTTGACCTTTCCGTTGTATTGTGCTCTTTGTTCAGTCTACTGATTCAGTGTGAATCTCTCCCAGAGACACCTTCACAGACACACAGAAGTCATGTTTTACTGGTTATCCTGGCACCCCCCCGGGATGTGAAGTAGACATAAAATGAGCCACTGCAATCACTTATTCCTTCCTGAACACTTATTCATTACTTTTGGCTTCAGAGATGTTATACTTTCTGGAGATTTCCACTGTCAATGCTAATGTTTAACTTTATTTCGCAAATTGTCCCCAGTGCAGTAACACCGGAAGTAAAAGCAAGAGGAGGACAGAGACAGTAGGAAGAGGAGGAGGGAATGAGAAGGGGGTGAAGTCCCCACAATGAGAAGGAAGTGCCGGTGTCTGGGGGCAGATGTGTGCTCTGCTCCCGTGCTGGTCTGCCTGCCCTCCTGCGGTCCTCCCTCCCCTACGGTACCCTTTCCTGTCTGACTCTCCCTAACACCTTGGCTCAGCTATCTGAGATTATTTGAACTTGTCATGTCCAAAACGAAACATTTTCTTTTCAAGCCATTTCCCACAGTAAAGGCAGCTAACACCCCAGCTTCCCTGTTCCCTCCTGTTGCATGTAATAGTGCCACCTTTCTCCATCCACTTAGGGCCGGGGATATGGCTCGGTGACACATGCCCACCTATCAAGCACAAGGTCCTGAGTTTGATTCCTGGTACCAAAAAAACCCCCCTAAAATCCCAAACTCTATTCAGTTGACCTAAGCAAAAATCCGACTATTATTCCTGACTCCTTTTTTCCCCTCACCCCCGTGTATGAGTCACCAGAAAACCCTGTCAGCTTCAGCTGCAACTCGGTCGGCTACCCCCACACCACCACTGACACAGTCATTCTCCCGCTAGGTTACTGTCTCAGACCCCAGCTTGCATTCCTGTCCTTGGCGTTCTCTACCCAGCATCCAGAATGACCTTTTCTGTTTTGTTTTTTGTTCGTTTTTGTTTTGGGTTTTTTTTTTTTTTTTTTTTTTTTTTTTTTTTTTTTTTTTTTTTTTTTTTTTTTTTTTGTCTTTTTGAGACAGGTCTTGCTATGCAGTTCAGGCTTGCCATGAGCTCACTTTGTAGCCCAGGCTGTTCTTGAACTCGCAACAATCCTCTTGCCTCAGCCTCCCGAGTGCTGGAATTACTTACAAGCGTGCACCACCACGCCCAGCGGAATGACCTTGTCAAAACAGAATCAGCTCAGTGATTCCTACCAAGGCTTTCCTATTGCAATTACAATAACACCCAGCTGCTTCAGATGCACACAAGGCTTAACTATACAGTGCAGTCCCCAGTTGTCATCTGCGCAGCCTCATCACGCACCTTCTGTCTGTATCTGAACTGGCTTCAGCGTCATCTCCTGCCAGCTCCTTGTCCCTTTTCCTTTCCTGTAAACACTCCATATTGGCTCCTGCCTCAGGGCCTTTGCAATGGCCATGCCCTCAGCCCTAAAGACCCACCCCTGTCTTCACATGGCTCTGTCCTACCTGTCTTAAGACATGCTGCTCAAACATCACTTCACATTCCCTTGTTCGCTATCACAGCCTGATAGGATCTTGCTCATGTTTGTTCACCGGCCTGCTGTCTGCCTCTGCTTAACAGAGTGTAAACTCCAGGGATCTCATCTATCTTGCTCAACCCTGCATCCTGATTGTTCAAAAGAATACTTGACACCTAACAGGTAGCCAATAAATAAATGGTGATTTGTTACACATTTCGATTTATGAGTCTGGTGCTCAGGGACCAGATCAAAACTAGAGATGTAAAATTTGAAATTACTGGCAAGGTGTGAAATTACTCTGGGAGCAAGAATAGTTAGAGAGCTGTTGACTTACATAGGGAGCCTGCGGTACCTTGACAGGTGGAGGTCACAGGAGAAGAGCAGTAGGTCATTACTGACGAGAGATATCTCAGGAGGCTGAAGGCTGACTTCTCAACAGCCTCCCTGCCTTGTCCCACTGAGGTCTCAACTCAGAGACCTTTCGGATGCTTCACACGCAACCTGTTGGCAGATCTACTTATCTCTAACTTCCTGGTCTCACCTCTCTTCCTGTGGCACCGTTGTCCACCTACACACATGGGCCAACCAAGGGGTCAGTCTTCATTTTACCCCTCAGCCCATATCCAGTCCATCAGCAAGTCCTCCAAAATATACCCTTCATATGTAAAGAGGTCAGACAAAGTAATAACAATGTTAACATCTTAAAACAAAATAGAGAAAGGTCTAGAAATATCCTGATGCTTTTTCCAAGTTGAAGAACACAGCCTACAATGACTTCTTGGGAGGGAAGGGTCATGTTTTGCCCATATGACCCCTACTCCTTGGCCAATGCATGGGAGAAGGAGTGACCACTTATAACTTAGAGTCTGATGGGGAAAGATGAGCTAGGCCCATTAAACTGACACACACACTCTGTCTCTCTTCCTCCCTCCCTCCTTGTCCTTTACCTCTCTTGTATTTCATTTTGAGACAGGATATTGCTAAGTCACTAAGTTGCCCAAGCTGAGCTCCAACTTGTGATCCTCCTATACATCCCTAATGCAACTGCTACAAAGTGCTAAAGATTGTTACAAAATGGAAAACATATACATTACAATATTAATATTTTCAAACCAGATGGGACAAAACAGAAAGCAGGACATAAAAATATATATGTGGCTGGGCATGGTGATACATGCCTGTAATCCCAGCACTCAGGAGGCTGAGACAATTTAATTTACATGAAGGATATTGGAAAATTGGCCTCTGTATTTCTTTCCTTTTCCACTCAACACTTTTAAAAATTTTGTAGAGTTTTTTCTTTACAGTAGTTTTGCATTTACTATACATTTGAGTGAAAGCACAGAGGGAGTTTCCCATAAGTCCTTGCCCACACATCACCAACATCCTCCACCAGAGCGGTACCTTTGTTATAGTTGAGCTGCCATTGGAACGTCATTGTCAGCCAAAGCCCACTCTTGGTGTTTCATATTCAGTGGACTTAGACAAACACATGTTTCCACTGTTACACTATCACGTGCATCCATGGCCCTGAAGCGCTCTGTGCTCCATGTATTTTTCCTTTCTTCCCTCGCCCTCTAGCAACCGCTGACCTTTTATTGTCTACATAGTTTTGTCTTTTCCAGAGTATCGGAGAGTTGGGACCACACGGTTGTAGCCTTTTCAAATTAGCTGACACTCCCTCACTTGCTTATGTTTCCTCCCTGTCTTTTCATGGTTCGGTAGCTCATTTTGTCTTAGCACTGACCAGTATTCCATTGCCTGCACGTGCAACAGTTTGTGTATTGGCTCACCCACCAAGGGACCTCCTGCTCCCTTCTACATGGTGACAAGCCGTAAACAAAGCTACTATTAGCATTCATGTGGCTGGGTGTGGGGGTGCATGCCTGTAATCCCAGCCCCCTGCAACTCTGAGTCAGGAGGATTGAGCCCAGGCAATTTGGCAATTTAGAGACTCTGTCTCAAAATATAAAACGAAATGCCCAGAGATATTAGGTTCAATCCTTAGTACCCCAAAAAATAAAAATAAAAATTTATGTGCAAATGTTTGTGTGGACATAAATTTTCAACTCATTAAGGTAAATACTGTAGAGCACAATTTCTGGGCTGTATGTAACAGTGTGTTTAATTGTGTGAGAACCTGCCCAGCTGTCTCCAAAGAGTATTATTCCCACCAGCCATGAGTGAGAATTACTATTGTTCCACATTTCCCGTTGCTGCCAGCATTTGGTGTTTGGAGTTTTTGCCATTCTAGTAGGTATTGAGTGGTGTTTTTTTAATTTACAACCCCCTGATAACAAATGATCTCATACCTGGGAACCTGAGGCAGGAGGATCTGTTGTGAGTTCAAGACCAGCCTGGGCTACAAAATGAGCTCAAGGCCAGCCTGAATTGTGTAGTGAGACCCTGTCTCAAAAAGAAAAAAAAAATGATCTTGAGCATTTTTCCCTATACTCATTGGTTATCTGTATATGTCCTTCAGTGAACTATCTTTTCAGGTCTTTTGCCCATTTCTAAATTAGGTTCTTCACATTCTTACTACTAAGAACTCATTGTATGTGTTGGATAACAATCCTTTATTAAATGTCATTTGCAAGTATTTTCTCTCAGTGTAGGCCTGTTCATAGATTACGTTCTAAACACACACACACACACACACACACACACACACACACGCAAACACATACACAGGCATAGAGCTACTCTTCAGATTCAATAAAACTCATCCAGGCATGAGCCTTGCCACCTCCAACACCTCCAACATCCAAGAATCCTGTGATTGTGATTTTCCTCAGTCCCAGAGTAGGATCCCCTCCCCTGCTCCTTGTGGCCCTGGCTAACGTCTTCCTAAAAGACACTTCCTTCCCAGCCTCCCTGAGCTCAGCTGTTCTGTCTCACTCCCCCCCCCCACATCATCTGGGGTTTCAGCTCATTTTCTGAGGTCCTATGAGGCCACCTCATAGGGACACTGTGGGACTGGGCCCCTCCCGAGAGGGGACAGGGGCCCAGGAATGTGTGGGACTCCTGTACCATCCATCACCTGAGAATAGAGTTTGCCTTGGTCCTGGGAGGCAGAGGAGAGGATGACCAGAAGGAGGAGCTATTGGCAGGAGTGTCAAGAAGAGCCAGGTTGGGGACAGGAGATCCTCAGCCCAGCTCTGTGCGGCTGCCCTCAGGGCCACTCCCCGGTACCCACTGTGCCTGAGATGAAGAAAACTGGGGGCGAATGAGAAGCACAGTGAGGAGGGAAGGCCTCTGAGGAACAGAGCCTTGCACCAGGGACCCCTAATCACCTGGGTCCCTCGTCCTTGCTCCCTACTGCTGGGCTGTGGGGCTGCTTTTCATCTGTGTTTTAGCTCCCGCAGGCTAGGGTTGCACAGGACAAAGGTCAGGCGGCCCCCTGCATACACTACTTTATAATTTGAAAAGCAGCAGTGTTTTAATCTTTTCACAAGGACAGCTGCTCCCAAATGCTTGCATTGAGAATCCCTACCTCCTGTTTTCAGGCCTTGGACTTAACTTTAACATCTTCCAAGGTATCAGATTCCTTGCTCAAAAGGGGGACAACTGCAGTCCTTCCCTTTTAAAATTGCTGAGACCCTTAAATGAGTCAACACTCAAAGGGCTCTTTTTTTTTCTTGGTACTGGAAATTGAACTCAAGACCTTGCACTTGCCAGGCAGGCACTTGTGCCACTGAGTTATATCCCTGGCCCTCAAAGACGTTTGAACAGTGCCTGGTATAGAAATGCTGCTTGCTTGCTACTGTCATTACCTGTGCTATGAGTCCAGCTGTGACAAAGCCCTGGGCTGGGGTGATTCTGTGTTCAGCATGTTCAAGTCTCTGTGTTCAATCCCCAGCACCAAAAGAAAAAAAAAAGACCTTGGTGGGTTGGAGAAATGGGCATTGAACAGAAGAAAATGGTGAGGCTGCCAGGAGAGGTGCAGACAGGTAAGAGATGAACATGGTGAAGACCAGGGGGTTCTAGCTACAAGCTGCCCTGAAACCTGCTGCAGAAATAAGGAGACTATGGACCATGGAGCTATGCTTGCATCTTCGATGTTGAGCTGTTTAAATTTGGTAGAGCAGAGTAGGCCCCCATAGAAAATGGCCCTGGTTCTTATGTCGTGGTGAGAAGGCCTAGGGGTCACCAGAGTACAGCAGAGGTCCCCTATTGCTTCCTCCCTCCCAGCCTGCCAGGACCCATGGGCCACCCTGACAGATTAAAAGATGGAGTAACAGGTGGAGGGCCTCTCTGAGGGCTTTGCCTTTCACAAGGCACCAGTGGTGAGAGCACTCAACTTGGCTGCAGCATCTGACAGCATGAAGGCTTCCACAGGTGCCCCAAGCACTCAGCTGCTTCCCACGCCAGAGGAGGGCAGGTCTGTGGAGTGATCCCTGCCCTCCTGCACAGGTCCCTGCCTCCCAGGTCCTCGGAGAACACAGAGGTGCAGCTGCGGAGCCTGCCGGTGAGAGGAGGATGGGTAACAACAGGGCTATCAAGGCAGCACTCCGAGGAAGTCTACTCATGTTGGCCATGGGCAGGGGAAGACACCCGCCTCCCCTCTGGAGCACTAGCACGGGTCCCCAGCTCTCCTTGGCAGCCCTCCCTCCTCCCTGCAGCCACACTGGGAAGGAACCTGAGGATACCTCTGTCCCTCATCTCAGCCACCCTCCCTCATCTCCCCTGAGATCTGAGGCCTTCGTTATGGAAATGGCAACATGGGTGCTGGTGCCACCTGTTCCCTCTCCTAGAAGACGCAGACTGAAGCAAGGAGTGGGGTAGGGGACATAATCTGTGCCCCAGACCTTTGGGGGATCCCTAAACTCCTTTTGTCTCTTGCTCCTGGGCAGTTGGATAACTGGAGTGCAGGATGTGTAGATAGATAGTCTAAGTCTATGTTCATGCCCTCTCTGCCCTGCTCCAACGCAGGGGACGGGACGTAGCCCTGATGGGGCTGCCTGTGGGGAACACAGGAGGGGCCCTTTGTAAAACTACAAAGGGGTTAGAAGCGGTAAAGAGGGCAAACCAGACAACAGAGTGCCTCTGGATTGCTCAAAACACACCTCCTGTTTTACAAAACAAAATAATCTCTCCGTCCAGTCCATCCCCACCCCAAATCCTGAAACCCTAAAAACGTGTGTGTGCTAGCAAAGCAGCACTCCTAGGAAGTGTCCTCATGCCGCCGTGTGGGGGAAGACACTGCCTCCCCTCCCTGGGAAGGAGGGAGCTGTGTTCCAGTCCTGCCCAGCAAAGCTGTGCAGATGGCTCCACCCTCCTCTGTCAGGCCAGCCGTGGGGCCCTGCCTGGGAGAACCGAGCACAGCAAAAGCTCGGGCAGGCAGGAGTGACAAGGAAGGCCCGAGATGAGAACAGCCTGGCTCCACCCCGAGGGACCAGACCAGGAATGGGAATGTGGGCAGCTGCTGCCACCCAGGCCCTCACAGCCAGTGTGAAGGCCTACGGCGACCAAAAGAAGGGTAAGAGTGACCCACTGTGGGGGGCCAGAGACAGTGACCCTCTGACTGAATGCAGAAGGGGAGGGAAGAACGAAGTTGTGCCCGGGTCCTCTAGGCCCTTGTACCCAAGGTGTGGTCCACAGCCAGCAGCAGCCTTAGCATTGCCTGAATCCTTTCGGAAAGCAGATGGGGCCCATGCACACTGCATTCCAGCACGTGAGGCCCAGGCCTGCAGCAAGGCCAAGCGTGAGCAGCACAGTGTAAAAGAAGGAGCAGGTGGCACTGCCAGGCCCGTCTGTGTCTTCTTGTTGGCATCTAGTCACCTCAGTGACTGGCCTTGGCTTGAGCCAGGCCCAGGAAGCTTCCCTGCCCTGCGGCCAGAAAGGTCTGGGTCCTTCCAGAATGTGCAGCAGTCCACAGTGCACTCTCTACAACGCCCCCCGGCTTGGGTCCCTCGTTGAGTGAGCTCCAGGACTGGCTGGCTCAGAGGATAGAACCTCAAAAAGGGCCTGGGGCAGCCCAGAGCAGCTTTATTTCAGTCGTGGAAGTGAAGCATCCACTCCTCCTGCCCCGAAAAGTGGACAGACACGTAATGCTGCACCTGCAGTGTGGGCCCACCCATGTGCCCGAGCCCACAAAACCCCACCTCCTTCCAAGCTGATGTTGCCCAAGTAGCTGGTCCTCCGTGTCCCACCAGGCTCTCAGGGCTAGGACACAACCTCTGAGATGCAAAGCCAGTGAAGCCAAGGAGGAAGGGTTTATTTCCAAGCTGGGGAGGGTACCTGGGTGTGCAGCACACTGACCATGGTCCCATGCTCACGTCCTGTGGACAACATGCTAAGCGGTGTGGCTCATGGTAAGCGGGCCATAAACATTCCTTCTGGTCATGGAGGAAGCAAGCTTACCAGTTGGATGTGGCAAGTCCAATAATGGTCCTCCCCAAACACCCCTGTTCTGATCTCCACCTCCTCTACACACAGAAGGAGGGGCTCTGCACAGGTGTTATTAGGTGCCTGTTCGCTTGCTTGCTTTTGTGGTACTAGGGACTGAATCCAAGCTCTGTCCCTAGCCATTTTTGAGACAAGGCTTCACAATGTCACTAAATTGCCCAGACTAGGCTCAAAATTTGATGCTCCTGCTTCAGCCTTGCAGTGTGCTGGGATCACAGGCATTTGCCAATATGCCTACCCTGGGTTAAGGGCTTTGAAATGGAGAGGTCATAGCAGATTACCTGGAGGGGTCCCTTAATCACGGGGCCTTTATAAGGGAGGCCCAAGTGTAAAATCCAAGTGGATGTGAGCAAAAGCAGATCAAAGAGGGAGACTTGAAGACACCACACCCTGGCTTTGAAGATGAAGTTATAAGTCAAAGATTTCAGCAGCCTCTTGAAGCTTTTGAAGGCAAAAGAATAGCTTTTCTCCTAGCACCTTTAGAAGGGACCCAACCCAGGCCAGGCATGGTAGCATAAGCCTGCAATCCCAGCTACTCAGGAGACCCAGGCAGGAGGATTGCAAGTTTGAGCCCATCCTGGGCAATTTAGTGAGACACTCTCTTAAAAATAAGAAGGGCCAGGAATATAGCACAGTGTGAAGGCCCTGGGTTCAATCCCCAGTACTAAAGAAAACGACAGAAACGAAGTGCAGGAACACCACCCAGAGGACCCATTCTGGATTTCTGACCTCCAAAAGAGCAAAATAATACATTTAAGGTGTTTTTAGTACAGATTTTTCTGTAGTTCGTTACAGCAGCCACAGGAGGCTGATATACTTGGACTTGTCAGGTAGGGGCCAGGTAGGGGCCAGGTAGAGGCCAGGTAGAGGCCAGGTAGAGGCAGAGGCAAAGCTGCGGGGCAGCAGCAGGTTGAAGGGGAGTTTTACAGGCAAGCAGGGCAAGGATGGAGCTTGTGATGAGAGGGAGGATGGGCTGGGCACAGAGTGCTCAGCCTGTGACCTCACCCTTGGCCAGCCACAGCTGCCCTGGCACCCGGGCGCCTGTCAGCTCGCGGTTATATGCTTGACTAGGCCAGAAAGAGATCCCCGTGTAGCCAGTCCTGCGGCAAGGCTGGGGGCGGGTGGCAAAGGCCAGAGCCAGGGGCCGCAGAGGACAGGAGAGGGAGCGTCCTGGTGGGGGCTGGCTGGCAGGGCCCCTTGCTAGCTCTGTCCTCCTCTCTCCCAATAGACACGAAGCACCCGTGTCCCCCCCTCACCTCTTCCCCTTCCGTGGGGTCTCCTGAGTTGCCCTGGGAGAGCCAGGGGAGCAGGCACTTTGGAGCTAGAGAATGAGGCTGAGGTCACGCCCTCAGCACAGTAGCTAAGCATCTGGGTGACCTCGGGCAAACCCAGCTGCCTCTCTGAACCTGTTTTCTGCTCTGGAGACAAGGATGGTAAGAGTTGCCACTGCATGGCGCTGTGTTAGACGACACAGTGCACATAAACACACTGCCTGGCCTAGAATAAACCCTCCATGTGCAGCCAGGATTTGCAGTACCTTTACATATACAACGTGTTGCCCACGGATACAAAATGAAGCTGACCTTCTTGCTAGGCACTGAGTTCCTCCAGAGAGTGGGTATGTCATCTTCGCATCCTCAGCGGGTATGCCTTGGAGGTGAAGATGTTGTTTGTATTCCTTCACTCATGTAACAAGTAGTCAGCAGTGACAATGTTTTAGGAGAATAACACATGAAGGGAAGCAGACAACATACACACAGACGGAAGACACTCGGAAGGAGAGGAAGAGGGCAAGGAGTGTGGTCTGCTCCCGTGTGGCTGGTGAGGGTCTAACAAGAAATCCAGGGGAAGCGCTTGGGACACCACAGTGGGTGGAACAGAAGGGCCGGGAGGAAGGCAACAGTAAACAAGGTCCCAGAGGGAGCGTCAGGTCACCAAGGGTCTGGAGGCCACATTTAAAGGCTGTGGCTTTTACTTTGGCCCAGGGGAAACGACTGGAAGGTTTCAAGCCACGGAATGGCTTTCATTTTGAATGAATCATCCTGACTGCGGCAGAGGCTGGAAAACCAAGAGATGGGGCAAGAGATGGGGTGGAGGAGACGAGGAGGCGGGCAGCAGGCTGTATTACAAAGGCAGCGCGAACAGGTCTGCTGACAGATTAAGCACGGACGTGAAAGGAAAAAAAGTCAAGGGTTGCTCTGAGGTTTTCTGTTTTGCTTTGTTTTATCTGAGCAACTGAAGGGTTGGATTTATTTATTTACTATTTATTTTTTGATGGAGTAGATTTTTAAAGGTCTGAGAGAGTAGGGGGTGGTTAATTACATGTGTCAACTTGAGTCAGCCACAGGGTGCCCAGACATAGGGTGAAAATAATTCTTGGAGTGTCTGTGGCCTGTTTCTGGGTGTGATTAACGTTTGAATCGGTGGGCGGAGTAAAAGGTAGACTACCCTCCCCTCTGCGGGTGGGGCAGAGCTAATCCGGGGGCAGCCTGAACTGAACAAAAAGGGTGAAGTAAGAGACAGCGCTCTCTGCCTGGCTCTGAGCTGAGACGTTGGTCTTCTCCTGCCTTTGGACTTGGCACTTTCACCACCAGCTCTCCTGGGTCTCCGGCTTGCTGGCTACAGGTCTTGGGATTTCTCAACTTCCATAATTATGTGAGCCAATTTCTTATGATGAATCTGTCTGTCTCTGTCTCTCCAGATAGAGATAGGTAGGTAGGTAGATAGATAGATAGATGATAGATACATAGGTACAGATCATTGATTCTCTTTCTCTAGAAAACACTATTTATTTATTTATTTTTTTTGGAGACAAGGTCTAACTATGTAGTTCAGGCTGGCCTTGAGCTCATTATGTAGCCCAGCCTGGCCTCAAATTCATAGTGATCCTCCTGCCTCAGCCTCCCAAGTGTTGAGATTATAGGTGTGCCCGGCACAAACTAATAATTTAGAGAGTTAGTTTATCATTGGTTATGTGCAGGCTGAAACATGAAGTAGACAAAGAAGAGAGATGTTAAAGGAATACAAATTTAAAAACCAAACTGAATTTGAATTCTCCAAATCTAGGGCTGGAAACATAGCTCAGTCCCACAGCACCTGCCCGAATCCTCCAAATGTGGCTCTTGGCAACAGGAGCTGTGATCTGCTCCTTTGTGCCACACATGAAGCTGAACCCTTTCCTGCCTCTCCTCTCCACAGAACAGCCATGGGCCTCAGCTTTGTGCCCTTCTTGGACAGCTTTCCTATTTCAGAGAGGTAACCTAATTCCCCTGTTCTCCACCTCTGCAGTCCTTTCACGGAGGAAAAGCCCACTGCGAGTCAGCAGAGACCCTGGCAGAAGAGCCCTCACCCAGGCTAGAAAGGAAAGCCCTGGGCTGGAAGCAGCTGGCTTCATTTCACTGCCCCTTGCATGCTGCTCCATTGCTAGGTTCATCACAAGCCTTTCTGCCAGCTCCCTCGGGGAGCCTGGACACTTCCCACTGATACAAAGAGAAGCAACAGGAAAACATGTAGACAGGCACAGGTCCCTAGCAGCTAGAGGCTGGGGCAAGTCACTTTCTCTGAGCCTTACCCACCCCGTACACAATAAGAGAATATGCACAACTGCCTTATAAGGTTGCTGAGGATAAGATGCATCCAGGATGTCACTGGTGCAGAGTAAGTTATGATGGCAGAAAGCAAGTCTTTTGCTCTCCTCTCTGCATCCCAGCCAGCCTCTGTCTTTCTGAGAGATTATTTTACCCCCTGTGCCCCTCTTGTCCTTCAGAAGCCAAATTTACTATGGATGTGGGCAACCAGGGAATGGTTGCCAAGGGCAGGGCTTTCAGAAACGCTGCCTGTTGCCTAGGAAACTGCCCCACTCCGGTTCCCCGGGGTCCCAGCAGTCCATGGGTCCGGGCGCCATCTGCTGGATGCAGTGCTACACTGCTTCTGAAGCACCCGGACAGGTAATCCCGCAGCCCGGGAGCAGGGAACACCCTCCTGGCTGCCCTACCTCTCCCGCCCATCTTGCAGAAAAGCGCTTTGCTCCCTTTGTCCCAGATCTCGCCATAGAGCAGAGACATAAAAAAGACTGCACACTGTGGGCCATGAGGAGAGTACAAGTCGTGTCCTTCCCCATCTTGAGAGGAAAACAGGGGACAAGGGTCCGCAGGAAGTCCCTCCCTTTAATTGATTTCCTGAAGCTGGGAATCCGCAGTGCAGACGCGCGTTTTGCTGTCCACTGGCCCGTGCTCCACAGGGAGCACGAAAATGTTAGAGTCAGGTTGGAAGAGGGACAAGTAGGGTCACAGCAAGGTCCTTATCACACCCTCCTGCTCCCCCTCCTGCCGAGCTGCTCAGCTCCTGGTGCCTCGTCTCAGGCTCCAGCTCTGGGGGGAGCAGCTTCCCTGTACACCATGACAGCTGCCTTGGATCAGCCTTCCTCCTGCAGAAAAGAGAAGCGGACAGCCTGCTATGGACAAAGCTCCTGAGTTGATTCTGTCTGAGGCAGCCCTTGCCCTCAGCCACCCTGAGGTCACTCTGAGGTGCAGAATGAACAGGAATATTTGAGGAGTGGGTTCAAGAAACAGTAGCTGGACATGCCTATGCCTGTAATCCCAGCCCTTGGGAGGTTGAGACAGGAGGATCGCAAGTTCAAGCCTACCTTGGGCCACAGTGAGTTTGAGAGGCAGGAGAAGCTGCTGGGCACTTTCGCTGTTAGGTTACCAGTTTCTCTAAACTGAGGCACAGGGCGAGGGAAAGCTTGTCTACCTGTCCCAAACTAACACTGCACTGTGCTATCCATATGCCCCCCACCCCCACCTGGGCCACACCCGATCTCATCCTAGAAGCTGTCACCAGTGGGCTTGATGAGCAGAAGTGCGGGGACCGGGTCTTGGGGTCCTGACTCCACCCATCTGCTCTCCTGTGCCGCGACAAGGTAACTGAGGGGAAGCTGGCACACCCTGCAGGTGAGCCCAGCCCTGGGCACAGCAGATACAGGGCTGGGTGCTGCTACCCTGCCGCTACCTCTGACTAGATTTCCCACCTTCACATGCAGGCTGGAGACAAAGGGCTGCTGGGGGGGGGAGGTGGGGCAGCCCCCTCAGACCTCCGGTAAGGTGGTCTGCAAGACCGAGCTTGGGGTGTGGCCCTTACAAGTCAAGGGGTGCCCTCAAAGGATAAAACACTGCTAAGGAAGGAGGACCTGCCTCCTCTCAGCCACTCTGGGGAGTCCTTCCTCTCCAGTCCCACTCCACAGGGAAGAGGGTAGAGAGAGGGGTTTGGGCAACTAGGTACACACGGCCACAGTACCGACCCTCCCTCCTCTCGGGATGGCTGTCCCCTCCTCCACTGGCACTAGAGACACTCAAATCATGAGGGCCCTCAGAGGGACAGCGTGGAATCCCCGGGCCGGGCCCTCTGAGAATCCCCATTCCCAGCCTCCTGAGTAGGGAAGGTAGAGCCATCAGTGAGGGCCGCCCACCGCCCCTCCCTCGTCCATCCCCACCGCTACCAGAAGGGCCCGCTGCTCCTCACCGAGGAAATGAGGGAATGGTGACGCGACTCTCCCGCTCCCTCCCGCGCCCCCCAGGAGCCCCGGCCCCACCCCCTTCTGCCCTTGCAGTTCTTCCTGGCCTGCCAATGCCCATGCCCACTCCAGACTGGTTTGGGCTGCTTAAGGGCTGTGGGGACCTGGGGCAGTGGCTGGCCACCGTTGGTGACGCACACCTTCTCTGAACGGCTATACCTTTGCACTAAGGCTAGTGCCCCAAACTGGGACCTAAGGTGCCATGCAGCATGGCTTGGCATTGATCTTCAACAGCCTGGTGCTGGGAACCCTGTACTGCATGGCCCTGAGTGTGCCAGGGAAAGGGTAAGGGGCACCTGAGCCACACACACCAGGCTGCACATCAGGTGGGCAAGAATTCTGCTAACTTGCCACTTAACCCTTTTCATCCCTGAAGATGCCACAAAGCTGGCTGATCCTGCAGTGAAAGCCTGGCCCAGACACGCTACCCCAGACATCAGGGCTTCCTGGCCAAAAGGCTGTCAGTGGGGACCTGAGAAAGAGAGCACAGCGTGCCAACAGGGTCTGTGGAGCCCCTCCCTGGTAGTCACGGGAGCACTTCCCGATCTTCCTCACCCCCTGCCTCTCTTGGCCAGGGCAGGCCCAGACCAGCTTCCTTGCTCTGTTTGAGTGCTGTTCGTTCTTTGCAACCACTGCCCACAGTACTAGACATAATGTAAACATCCCAAGATCTCTCAGTTCTAGGGGGTATGCAGCAGCCTGTGGGGCAGTCTGTCTGCAGAGGGTAGAGGTGAAGGTCTGGACCTGTGCCACATGTGAACAGTGAGAGCTCACCTACTCTGCCTGGTACCTACAGGTGTATCTCAGCTGATAACACTAAGAGGCCCCAGGCCACACAGTCAGGGCCACTGCCAGTCTTCTTCCTTTGCCTGGGCTGTCATTTGGCACCAGAGGGATGCACTGGTGCTTTCTGGCCATCACTCACGAGGCCCCCACTGCTGGACCTGCCTGGTACCTACAGGTGTATCTCAGCTGATAACACTAAGAGGCCCCAGGCCACACAGTCAGGGCCACTGCCACAGTCTTCTTCCTTTGCCTGGGCTGTCATTTGGCACCAGAGGGATGCACTGGTGCTTTCTGGCCATCACTCACGAGGCCCCCACTGCTGGACGTCTATAGCCACAGTGACCCATCTGTGCCACTGCCTGGCTGCAGACCCACTAGCCCTGCCCTGGGAGACCTCCTGCACCATAATGCCCACCTGCACACAGTGTCCTCAAGTACAAGGCCCTCCTAACCATCCTGGCTGACAGGGCTCCTGCCACCCAGCGGCTAAGGAACAGAGACAAGATAGTAGAGGCATTGAGACCTGCTTGATTTATTCAGATTATTTAATATACAACGACGCAACTGTGATCCCAAAGTGTGCAAAGTTAAAGCCTTCAACTGCAGCTGAGAGGAGAGGGCAGGACTGGTACACCTGGGGACCATGACGAGTCGGGAATGACAGGCAGCCGCTTCCCCAGGTGGCCTGAGGAGCAGGACCCAGGATAGCCTCAGGCCAGGAGAAGGGGGCAGAGACCTCCCCCATGGCCTAGGTCAGGAGCCCAGAATGCCACATGGCTGAGAGGGCAGCCGCCCAGGAAGGGGCCAGAGGCAAGGCCAGGAGAGCACCATTTCCTAGGGGAGGGTGGCAGGGAGGGAGGTGCCCTACAGGAGAAGCCAGGAGGGACCACCTGCCCCAGGGGTGAGAGCCGGGCACAGCAGGCTGCAGCGAGAAAGACCTGAGGCAGGCACAGAGCCTGTGAGCCCAGGCTGGCTGGGCTCAGGGGCTGAAGAAGGGAGAACCTGGGGGCTCCCGGGGCAGCCCTAACTGTGAGGGGTGCCCAGGGAGAGGCTACAGTCCCCTCAGGGCCTCCCCTCCTCTCTCCCTGGAAAAGAGCCAGGGAACCCGTAGTGCAAATCCATGGACCACTCAGTTATGGAGGGAGGCTGTGCCCAAAGGGGTGTCCTGGGGTGTGTCCCCTCCATCACTGTGGCCTCCACCGCCGTCCTCAGTACAGCCGCTTCTCGAAACTGTGGAGACAGGAGGAAACCAAGAGCGGGAATATGGGTCCCACTCCCTTCCAAAAATCCCTGCACCCGGGGCCCCCCAGACTTGAGGGTGGGAGAAAGCAGGTGGCCCTGGGCCTCGGGCCTCCACATCCAGGGCTCCCTGAAGAACCAGGCCAGATCCAAAGATAGCCGTGCTCCTTCTAGCCACTGTCACAGCTAAGTGGACTGTCCCTGGTGCTGGGGTGGAGAGATGGCTCAGGAAGGCACAGCCATGCTCACGGAGGCGGCTCCAACCAGATGTCACACCTCAGCTGCCTTGTCTCCACCCCACCCTCCCACACATGGTGGACAGGCCCTTTGTGGCCACTGGAGCCTCTCGTCCCAAAACAGGGATTTGCATTTTTTGTGGTTTTTCTTTTTAAACCAGGAATCAAACTCATGACCTTACACTTACTTGCCAGGCAGGCGCTTTGCCACTGAGCTATTTCCCCAGCCCAGGATTTGTTTTGGCTGGATGAGGGGCCATAGCTGGCCTCCTCCACCATGGTGCTGGGGACAGGGGCCAGAAGGGCCCGATCCCAAGGTCCATGTCCCATGAGTAACTTCAGCGCCGCCCCAACCCAATGTCCATCCTCCCGGCCCAGGCCCCACCCAGTTGGCCCCTGCTCTACTCTAGGCTTGGCCCGGGCAGCGCAGTTACTTACACGGCACAAAGGTATAGCTACGGGAGGGTGGGGCAGAAAGAGACACAGGTTAGATGCCCGTCTATGCCTGGGGACAAGGGTCCTCTTGACCAGGGCGGGCCACATGCCTGCAACTACTGTGCCAACTAGCTCTGCCCCCACCCACAGTTGCCCCAGCGCCAGCCCTGGCATCTGTCTCTGCCTTTCTCCCCACCAGAGGCTTTGTGCCTTCATCTTCCGCCTGCCTGCCTGCCTGCCTGCCTGCCTGGGGCCGCCACCAGCAAGAGCCCAGCATCGCCAGCCACCTGCCCCCTGCCGCCAGTCACCAAGCTTCCCGAGCAAGCAAGGGCTGGGGAGCCCTGGTGGGACTAGGGTGCCCTGCTCAGAGAGATGCCTGAGGGGCGTAGCCTGGCGGCCTGGCAGTACAGGACAAGGTTCAGGGTGGCTGAGCCCTGTAGGATGGTGTATCAGGTGCATCCTGCAGCAGCATCCAACCCAGGTGTACAGAGTCCATGGGCCCCTGGGACATCAGCTCAGCCTTGAACCCTGGCCCCACCTGTCACTCCCAGGGCCAACCAGCCAGGGTGAGAAGGCCGCCCCACTTACGAGTGCAGGCTGTGCACGCCACCCTCGATCTGGGCTGACATGGTCCGCTTCTCGAACTTGAGCTCTCCTGAGTACATCATGGACCTGGCAAGTGGGCAAGTGGGCAGGTGACCCAGGTGGAGAAGAGACAGAAGAAGTGGAGGGAGGGGAGCCTCCCAAGCCCTCTCCAGGTGTGACCCCCCCACATCCAGTCTCAGAGCTCACCGCAGGACCGACAGGCTTCGGGCCCCAATGTCCTGGCAGCCGTGCTGGATCCCGGCTATGAGGTAGGGCACAAACTTCTGAATGGAGCCTTTGTCCTGGATGGAGCCTGAAACACCCTGTGCAATCTTCACCTTGTCCCCCTCACTGTGGGGAGACGTGGGAAGGCTAAGCCCGGCAGCCTTTGGATCAGAGGGCCCAACCCCACCTCACTGCTCAGGGCGTGGGCAGAGAGGATACCACCCACAAGGTCCCTGGAGCAGCCACTCGCCAGGCTGTAGCTGAGACCAGCACAGCCTGAGTCAGGTGGTCCAGGTTTGGTGCTTCATCTGCTACTTATGCTTGTGCCTCAGCTTCCAGAACTCTATTACAGGGTATCACCCGCGGAAGTCAGGGGCATGTGAGGGCCCAGGGGCCAGGCTGGCCTGGTGTGCGGCAGTTGGTCTGGGGCACACACCTGAAGTAGCGTTTCTGGCTGCTGCTGCTCTTCTCCATAGCATCCAGGGAGCCCATGCCTCGGTACTTCTTGAGCCTCACGCCATCGGAGAAGAAGTACTCACCGGGGGCCTCGGTGGTGGCAGCCAGCAGGGAGCCCATCATCACTGCAGGGGTCAAGGGGTCAGCGCCTCTCACCCCACTGCAGTCCTGCCGACCCCCCAGGATATCCCTCACCTGTGGAGGCTCCAAGGGCCAGGGCTTTGACCACGTGCCCCACGGTCTGGATGCCACCATCAGCTATGACCGGCACACCGAAGCGCCGGGCATACTCGGCCACCTTGTACACAGCAGTGCCCTGGGGCCGGCCACAGGCCATCACTGAGAGGAGGGAAGGCACAGAACAGCCATGAGTCAACAGCAGCACAGGGCCAGGCTCAGTGGGAAGGTCAGCCTTTCTCGCTGGGCCACCTGCACTCACTCTGGGAAAGGGACCCACTCTGTGGTGTTTCCGCGGCATAAGACAAATGCCAGCAAGACCAGGCTGAGTGTCCCTCCTGGAACCCAGGCCACCCACCCCTAACAGCACCACAGGGGATTTGGTGGGAGATCAGTGCTGGCTCCCTCGGAGTACAGCACCCCTAACTGGTGGTCGCCAGTACCACCTGCTCTCGATGCATAAGCTCCCCCGTGAAATTCTCCTCTGCAAAAGCTGTAACTAGGGTGAGGTGCTTATGGCCTCCTTTGGGGAGGGACTTGCATTCATTTCCTTGCCCCTGGTTAGGGTTAAAGTGGAATCCTAAGAAAACAGCCATTTGCTATGGACAGGTGCAAGGCTAGCTAAGCTAGAGATGAAGCCATTAGTTTTGTCCCTACTTACACCCCAAGGCTTACCACAGTACCTAGCACACAGCAGGTGCTCAATTTATATGTATTAGATGAGAGAGGGCCACTTCTCACCACAGTGGTCTGCTAAGGTGGGGGCAGAAGCCCTGAAGACTGAAACGGGGAGACATTCTGGACAGGGATGGCCCAATGAATCACTCAGTGTTTTGGAGAAATACCCTTCACAATAAGAACCAGACCCCTCCCCACTGACCCAGTCAGATCTGACTCCTTTAGACAGCTACCCTACAAGTCAGATGGCAGCCTTCAGGAAGAACACTCTCAACCACATGGGGGACACACATAAGGGTCTCCCCTCACACCTCCATGTTACAGGAATCCACCCTGTAAAAGGGCTCTGTGACTGAGCGCAACTCCCCCACTATGCTATTTTCATCCATGGTCATAGGAGTTCATAAGATCCCTATCTATTCAGGGACATGGTGTCATCGTGCCTTAAGCATCTGCCTTGGTCACAAATCCAGTCCAAAATCTCAATAGGCAGCAGGGAAAAGCAGTCATATCAGCCTCAGGCCCCAGACTGGATAACTTTGACTAGAATCTACAGACCAAGTAGGCTGCTGCACCCGCCAAACTCAGTGCCTTCATCTGCTCACCCCAGATTCCCACCAAGTCCATGGGCCAGATGCAGCAGAGCTTGTGCCTGTGTCCCCCTGAGCCTGTATCCCAGGCAGGGCCTGGCAGGGTCAGCATTTGCTGTGCATGGAATAAGAGCAAGGCCTTAGGGGCTGTGGTGGGCCAGGGGCTGCTCTTCCTCCTGGACACTCACCTTCTTGGGTGATGCAGATGGAGCCACAGCCCATGCCCACGCGCAGCCCATCCACACCAGCGTCCACCAGATTCTTGGCCTGAGCCGCTGTCACTACTGGAAGTTGGGGAGACAAAGAGGGGAACAACATGAGGATGGGAGGTCCCTGCCCTGCCCAGTGTTTTCCTGGGAGCTCAGTCTAGCAGCCTCCCCACCGCACCTACAGTATCCAAAGCCCATCCTGCCCCTACCACCTGCAAGGCAGCAATGCTGCCCCTCACGAGGCTAAGGGACACAGAAGGGCTATACAGCGAGGGGCGGGAGCAGCAGGATGCGGGGAACCTGAACTCACCATTCCCCCCAATCACCTGGAGGTGGGGGTACTTCTGCTTGATGTAGTGCACCATGGCAATCTGATACACTGAGTTCCCCTGGGAAGAGTCCTGTACACAGAGGGACAGAAAGCTTATGCTGGGCAGCGGAGGCCCCACCCTGGGGCAGGGAGACCCCAGATGGGTAGATCACTGAATCCTATGAAAACTGTCGCAGGAATGTGTTTTCTTTTTTTCCCTAGGTAGTCACTTGACAACTTTCAGCTGAGGGCCAAAACAGACAGACTGCTTCCCCAGAAGGCTAAACGAACACTCAAGTAGTGCCTCCACACAGACAGAGCTCCTTCCTGCCCATGGAGAAAGCAAAGAGCCTGAGATCTGATGCAGTTTGGGTCCCTTCCCTTCCCTTCCTTTTGCAGTGTCAGGAACTGAATCCAGGGCCCACCACATGCTGGGTGAATGCTCTGCTACTAGACTACATCTTTAGCCTTTCTCTTTTTCATTTGAGACAGGGTCTCACAAAGTTACCCAAGGTGGCCTTGAACTTGAAGTCCTTCTGCCTCAGCCTCCCAAGAGCTGAGACTATAGGCATACACCACCATGCCCAGCCATATTTGGACGTTGTGTATCCTCCAAAGGAGCTGTGTTGAAAGCTTGGACCAGACCATGGTTCTACTATGAGGAGGTAGAACTTTTAAGATATGAGACCCAGTAGAGGAAGTTAGGCCCCTGAAGGGCTTCCCTGGAAGAGGCTTTTGAGATCTGCCCCTTCTTTTCATTTTGTTTCCCAGAGCACCATGCGGTAAACTTCCTCCTCTGCCACACCTCTCACCATGATGCTCCATGCGGCCACCAAAAGCTCAAAGCAGCAGGGCCAATGGATATTGACCAAAACCCCTGAGACTGAAGCAAAACAAGCCTTTCTTCCTTTCAAGTTGGTTGTGTCAGGTATTTTGTCATAGAATTGGAAAGCTGACTAACACAGGTTCCTAGCAACTCACTAACCAAGTGAAATTAATCAGTTTGAGCCCGTTTCTTCATCCAATACCTGGGAATGGCACCCTTATCTAAAGGTAGTGCTGCAGAGATTAAATGAACAAGCAAAAATGCAGGTCTTAGCTTGGCACCTGCCGAGCAGGGATTCTCCAGGAACATGCATGTCACTTTTAGAGTCAATTTATACATGGGGAAGATCCTCAGAGTATTGTGGGCTCTACAGAGAGTGCCAGGACCCTCAGATTCTGACACCAGTAAGCACACAGAGAAAGAGCAATAGGGGAGGGGCCTGGGCTAAATCAGAGGTGAACGTGGGCTCTGGGGAACTGCTCCCCTCCTTACCAGCACGATGACATCAGCGCCTGCCTGAGTGAGCAGGTCCAGGCGGTATTTGTCATCCTCACGAGTGCCCACAGCTGCCCCACACAGCAACTGCTTATGGGAGTCCTTAGAGGCCAGAGGGTAGTCTCGGTTCTTCTTCAGGTCCGTGCGAGCAATGATGGCCACCAGCTCGTCACAATCATTGACAATAGGCAGCTTCCCTGACCGGCAAGGCAGAGGTAAGATGAACAGGCAGGCTTGGGGATTGGGGGGGCTGGGTAACGTGTGTTAGGGAGAGGGATAAAAGCGACCCAGGCCAGAAACTACACTGAAATACCCAAAGCAGCCACTAGGTGACAGCACCCATCCAGGAAGTATTCCTAAAAACCTGGACCCTGTCCTAAGGAGCAGAAAGGAAACTGGCAGCCAAGCAGGTTCCCAGGACTTTTCCTGTCTTGTGGCCTGGCCTGGGTGGGAGGCAGTTGTCAGAGCACTGACAGCCTCTCACCTGCTGGGCCATAGGCCAAAACAGTCAAAAACTCCTGTCCAGGGCAAGTTTGAGGCTGTCTTGCAAGGGCGATCTGTGCCTGCCCCCACACACACCCCAAGAACTCTCCATTGTGGACCAGGGAAGCAATAGCCCACAGGAATCTAGTGCAGATGATGTGCTCAGAAGTTCCAATATTCAAACTTGACTGCAGCTTTCAGGGCCTTTAACCATGTAACAATTTACCCCAAGCATCACTTGAGCAGCGGCAGCGTGTCTGTTTACATACTGAATCTCAGGAGGTATCATTTCAACTACTCAATTCTTGTATTGAATAAATTTGATAAAATTGCCATGTTTACATTTTTATATTTCCTGGTATGTTACCATATAATTTAATGAAAAATATTATGGAATTTTTGGTCATCCCGTATTTAAATAATTAGACTGGTAACTGATAAACCAAAATGTGATTCTATGCAAGATTCAGGGTACAGAAAGCAGTGTTTCTCAGGCTTTTAAGACCACTGAACCGCCGGGCATGGTGGCGCGCACCGGTAATCCCAGCACTCAAGAGATTGAGGCAGGAGGATTGCTGTGAGTTCGAGACCAGCCTGGGCTACAAAGTGAGCTCAAGGGCAGCCTGAACTGCATAGCGAAACCCTGTCTGAAAAAGACAAAA